>PVIY010017709.1:0-48921 GCA_004026745.1 Myrmecophaga tridactyla
TCCCAGAAGGAGAAGAGAAGGGAAAAGAAGGAGAAAAACTAATGGAGGAAATAATCATTGAAAATTTCCCAACTCTTATGAAGGACTTAAAATTTCAGATCCAAGAAGTGCAGCATACTCCAAAGAGAATAGATCCAAATAGATGTACTCCAAGACATTTACTAATCAGAATGTCAGAGGTCAAAGAGAAGGAGAGAATCTTGAAAGCAGCAAGAGAAAAGCAATCCATCACATACAAGGGAAGCCCAATAAGACTGCATAGATTTCTCAGCAGAAACCATGGAGGCAAGGAGACAGTGGGATGATGTATTTAAATTATTAAAAGAGAAAAACTGTCAACCAAGAATTCTATATCCACCAAAATTGTCCTTCAAAAATGAGAGGGGAATTAAAACACTTTCAGACAAATAATCACTGAGAGAATTCGTGACCAAGAGGCCAGCTCTGCAAGAAATACTAAAGGGAGCACTAGAGACAGATATGAAGGCAGAAGAGAGAGGTGAGGAGAACAGTGTAGAAAGGAAGATCATGAGTAAAGATAAAAAGAAGGAAAATTAAGACATATAAAAGCCAAAAGGCAAAAAACCCAGGCAGAAAGAACACTGATGATGGATTAAGCTTCCCAATCAGGGGACATGGACTGGCAGAATGGATTAGGGAATGGGACCCATCTATATGCTGTCTTTACTCAAAGGGCATGAGGGCAAGGACACAAACGGACATTTGCACACCAATGTTTATAGCAGCATTATTTACAATTACCAAGAGATGGAAACTGCCAAAATGTCCATCAACAGATGGGTGGCTAAACAAACTATGGTATATACATACAATGGAATATTATGAAGCTGTAAGACAGAATACAATTATGAAGTATGTAACAACATGGGTGGACATTAAGGACATTATGCTGAGTGAGATTAGCCAGAAACAAAAGGACAAATACTGTATGGTCTCACTGATGTGAACTGACAGTGAATAAACTTGGAGAATTTCGTTGGTAACAGAGACCATCAGGAGATAGAAGTAGGGTAAGATATTGGGTAATTGGAGCTGAAGGGATACAGATTGTGCAACAGGACTGAATGTAAAAACTCAGAAATGGACAGCACAATACTATCTAACGGTAATACAATTATGTTAAAACACTGAATGAAGCTGAATGTGAGAATGATAGAGGGAGGAGGGCTTGGGACACAAATGAAATCAGAAAGAAAGATAGATGACAAAGATTGAGATGGTATAATCTAGGATTGCCTAGAGTATATAATGATAGTGACTAAATGTACAAATTTAAAAAATGCTTTTGCATGAGGAAGAACAAAGGAATGTCATTACTCCAGGGTGCTGAAATTGATGGTAATTAATATTTTAAAATTTCAACTTATGTGTGAGACTAAAGCAAAAAATGTTTATTTGGGACAAAATTTATATTTTGACTAGTGCATTTCCTAATGTAACTTATGTAGATAGCTTGGTTGAACAACATAAGTACATGGGACCTTGGGTAAGACATGAGATTTTGTTGGTTTGTCCAGAGTGATGCCCCAATGAATCCCAGAGTGATTTGATCAGTGAGTGGAAAAGTATTTGCAAAGTCCCCTTCAGGGAATGGTGAGAACAGGAAAAATTCAACCTCCCCCAAGTTGAATTCTTGATATTCTCACAAGCAGTGTGGACAACCAAAGCTATAGGCTGAGCACCCAGTCTTGGGGTTTGTTCATATGAAACTTAACCCCACAAAGGATAGGTCAAGCCTACTTAAAATTAGGCCTAAGAGTCACCCCCAAGAGAACCTCTTTTGTTGCTCAGATGTGGCCTCTATCTCCAGCCAACACAAGCACATTCACCACCCTCCCCCTATCTACATGGGACAGGACTCCCAGGGGTGTGGAACTTCCTGGCAACGTGGGACTGAAATCTGAGAATGAACTCGGATTCAGCATGAAGGGATTGAGCAAAACCCTAGATTGAGCTGAGATCCAGCATCAAGGGATTGAGAAAACCCTCTCGACCAAAAAGGAGGAAGAGTGAAATGAGACTAAGTGTCAATGGCTAAGAGATTCCCAACAGAGTTAAGAAGTTACCCTGGAGCTTGTTCTTATGCATTAAGTAGATATCACCTTGTTATCTAAGGGGAAATGGAGAGGCTGGAGAGAACTGCCTGGAGGTGTGGAGCTGTGTTCCAGTAGCCATGTTTTTGGATGAAGATTGTATAATGGTGTAGCTTTCACAGTGTGACTGTATGATTGTGAAACTTTGTGTCTTATGCTCCTTTTATCTACCTTGTCAACAGATGAGTAGAACATATAGAATAAAAATAAATAATAGGGGGAACAAATGTTAAAATAAATTTAGTTTGAAATGTTAGTAATCAATGAAAGGGAGGAGTAAGGGGTATGGTTTGTATGTTTTTTCTGTTTTTGTTTTATTTTTCTGTTGTCTTTTGTTTCTTTTTCTGAATTGATGCAAATTTTCTAGGAAATGATCAAGATGATAAATCTGCAGCTATGTGATGATATTGTGAATTATTGATTATATATGTAGAATGGAATGATCACATATTGGGAATGTTTGTGTTTCTTTTCTGTAATTTTTTTTTAAAATTAATGAAATTTAAATATATATATATATTCTACCTAAAATTAGGTTTGCTGAAGGATAGCCATATATTTTTCTTACTGGTATTGAGCCATGAACTATTATATATTGTTATTCAACCTTAATAATGGAACTATCAGAATTGAATTATAATTATGTTTACAAAACAAAATTAAAACAGTAAACAATAAAGCGGATATTATTGTAAATATATTGACAGTTTTCCTTAGAATGTTCTTTTTGTTGAATTCTCCTTTTTCATGTTACTTTGAAAATAATTCATTTCTTCCTCATGTAGGATGAAAATCTTGTTTCCTGAAAGATTTTTGAAAGAGTTTCAGTTTGTTAAAGCTGCTGAAATATATTAGAAATGGATTGGCTTTTATAAAGAGGATTTATTAAGTTACAAGTTACAGATCTAAGGGTGTGGAAATTTAAGGCAGCAAGAAGAGGATAACTTCTAGAGGAAAGGCAGTATCTGGGTTTCTCTGTCACCTGGGAAGGCACATGGTGACATCTGCTGGCCTTTTGCTTATGGGTTTTGTTGTTTCATCTTCTGGTTACAGTTGCCTCCTCTCTGAGCTTCTGTTGGCCCTCACTTACCTTCTAAGGGTCAAACTTGGGATTTCATATCTTAGTCTAGCATCTTCAAATTTCTGTCTTGGTTTCATTTCTGTGCTCTCTGTGTCAGTTTTCCAAGCATCTGCACTTTTCCAAAATGTTTGCCCTTTAAAGGACTACAGTAAACTAATTAAAACTCATCTTGACCTCCACATCTCTATGAAATAATCCAATCAAAAGGTCACACTGACATCTGGATTTGTCAAATCTCCATGAAACAGCCTAATCAAATGTTCCTAATGTACAGTAAGTCAGTCTCCACAAAATTGGCAGATAACAGTTTCAAACTAGCACAAAGAGATAACACACAATCATGGTCAGTGAGTAAACTAGAAGTTTATCACAGTAATTGATCTCCCTGAATTCTTGCATTCTAGTATTTCTTATGGTGATTTTATTTTAAATGAATGATATCATAAAGAATTGACCAACACAAGTGAGAACAGATATTTATAAATTTTAATATGCTTTCTATTTGGATGTTAATTCCTAAATTCTATAGTCATGTTTTCAATCAAGATTTAGGGTCAAAGAAAGAAAAATTAAAAGGTTTGTGCTCCAAGCAGAATTTGGAGCTAAAACCAAGCTGTCCTTCCAAATCTGCTCATATATTCATTTTTTGGCATGCTTTCCCTCATTCACAGCACTGGTCTCTAAGTTGCAAATGAGCTCCAGTTTCTTTATCAGCATCTTCCAGATCATCCAAGTCTTTCTTGAGCAATCTGTCTTCCAAAACATGCTCCTTATTATTTACTATCTGCCATTAATTTAAGAACAATATCATTCACAAATTTTATCCTCTCTTTCTCTTACTCTATTCCCTTCTTTCTTAATAATTAACCCCTGAAGTGTATCTTACAACCTTTTACATGATTCTGTGATGCCATCAGCACACAGTGTATCTCTGTAACTATTTGAATCACAGTATTCTAGAATATCTTAAATTTATTCAAGCTGAAGGTTTCCATGGTGCGGTTCCTATGATACTGAGAAAGAGCATTCATATATTCCAATGTCCACATATTGTATTTAAACACCAAATTTGGTTGCAACCTCTTGAACATAGGTTCACATGGAGGATAACAAGAAGACACTTTTTGTAATGTAGGCAAGAGCTTTTAAACTTCACAACTATGGTAAAACTCGGAAATTAATGGTCACATGTGTGCTGGTTTGAAAATATTATGTACCCTAGAAAAGCCATGTTTTAATCCTGATCCAGTCTAATAGGAGGAGCCCTTTCTCTTAATCCTAATCCAGCACTGCAGGTTGGCAGCTTGATTAGATTATAACCACAGAGATTATACACCCAATTGTGGGTCTGACCTTGATTAGATGGAGATATGACTCCACATGTTCCAGGTGGGTCTTCATTAGTTTACTGGAATCCTTTAAAAGAAGAAACATATTGGAGAGAGTCATAAATAACAGAAACGATGAAAATGACAGCTGACAGAAATTTCAGAGCAGAACTCACACAGCTGCCAGCACATGGAGAACAGAGACAGATGTTTGTAGATGCTTGGAACCCAGCAGACATCACTAAGAGATGTTAAGGAAGCCAGGACCTGGAGAAGGCCAAAGGAAGCAAAGAGATGAAAGTCAGCCTCAGAGAAGTATAGTGAGGAACCCCCAAAGGAATAGAGGCTGAAGGCAATACACCCCAGGAGCAATGGATAAGCAGATGTCAACCACACGACTTCCCAGCTGACAGAGGTTTTCCTGACCCATCTGCTTGTTTTTGAGTGAAAATAACCTCTTGGTGCCATAATTTGGACACTTCCACTTCCTTAGAACTGTAAACTTGTAACTTATTAAATTTCCTTTTCAAATGTCATTCCAGTTCTAGTATATCACATCCTAGCAGCTGGCAAACTAACACAAAGTGCCATAACACTGTTAAGGATATTATTAGAAACTCTATTACTTAATCCTCAAAGTTTTCTGGGAAGCATTCTTTCACCACTATGAATCTTGGTCTCAAATATATTTTATAAATCAACCAAGGTAATACAGCCAGTAAATGGCCTGAGATTTGAATTCAGATCTATATGAAGCAAACTCAAATTCATTTTGCTACAACAAGGAATACCAAAGGATCATAGAATTAAATGTTTTCATTATGCATGTTACTTGAGTATCTAATGAATACAGTTTCTCAGTAAACGTTTCATTAATGAAGGGATAGCATTTCCTACTTACTAATATGTACTATATGATCCTTCAATCTTTGGTGTCAGGATATGGTATCCTTATTATAGTGCTGTGTGATTGCACAATAACTCATTTGCACAGAGATTCCTCCCCTTTTCCTTATTCTCCAGTGTACTAACAGATGAGTATTTTAGGGGAAAAAGAGAAAAGTGAAAATTTAAAGGTAATTAGACAATAAATTAGAAAGTAATAAAATCACTAAAATCAAGGAATCATAGTGAGGCTGACAAAAAAACAGAGTGAACATGCAATGGCATAACATCAGAAATAGGAGTGGGACATAAAACTGACTCCACACAAATAAAGGAGATAATGAGAGGATACCATTAGCAACTAGACAAACAAGACAACCTAGATAAAAAGAACAACTTCTTAGAAAAGCACAATCAACATAGATTCAAGAAGAATTAGAAGACCTCAACAAACCCATTGCAAGTAAAGTAATTGAATCAGTCATCCAGAAATTCCAAAAAGGAAGATTCCAAGACCACATGGCTTCACAGGTGAATTCTACCAAACATCTAGGAAAGAATTAGTACCAACGCTGCTCAAATGCCTCAAAAAAACCCTGAAAAGTAGGGAAAGCTACCTAACTGATTCTATGAGGTAAAAAACACCCCAATTCCAAAACCAGACAAAGATACTACAACAAAAGAAAATTAAGGAAAATCTCTTTAATGAATATGGTGCAAGAATCCAAACAAAATACTTGCAAATCATTCCACCAGCATGTTAAAAGAATTATACACCATGAACAAATGGGACTTATCCAAGGGTGGCTCAACAAAGAAAATCAATTCTTGTAATACACTATACCAATAAATTAAAGAGAAAACCATATGATCATCTTGATTGATGGGGAAAAGGCATTTGACAAAATTCCTTTTTCTTGATGAAAGCACTTCAAAATTTAGGAATAAAGTTTGACCCCCACCCCATGATAAGTGGAATATATATAAAAACTAACATCATACGCAATGTGGGAAAGATTCAGAGCTTTCTCTCTAAGATAAGGAACAAGACAAGGATGTCCAGTGTCAAATTGTTATTGAAAATTGTGATGGAAGTTCTAGCTAAAGCAATTAAGCAATAAAAAGAAATAAAAGGCATCCAAATTTGAAAAGAAGTAAAACTTTCACTGGTGCAGATGACATGATTTCATATGTAGAAAATCATGAAAAATTTACACTAAAGCTTCTATAGATAATACACAAGTACATCAAAGTGGCAGGATATAAGATGAAAATTCAAAAATCAAGTAGGGAGTGTTCCAAAATGGTGGCTTAGTGAGGTGTGCAATCTTGTTCATCCTCTAGAGCAGTTAGAAAATAACCAGGAACAGTACAGAACAACTGCTGGGGCCACATCAGTGACAAAACACACCACATATACCAGTTTGGACATGCATGGTGTGAACCCTCAGAGAACTGTAAGTCTCCCAGGCTGTAGAGGCAGGTGCCCCTTCCCCATGGGAATGGCAGCCTGGTTCCCCAAGGGAAAGGAAAAAATTACTAGCAGCAGTGACTCAGCTTAACCAAGCTCCAACTGTAGAATTAATTAACAAATTCTGACTACTGAAAATAGATGCCCAGCTCAGATAAGCAGGGAATAAGAGCTAAATATACTAGAAGTCTTGTCACAGAAGATAGGGAGCAGGGCTGATAGAAAAGAAAAACAAATTAAAAAATACAGGCTTTTTGGATCAGACAACACAAAATAATTGAAAAGGGCTGGACCCTAAAAAAGGGGGACACATAGAGTCTGGAGGTATATACATCAACATACCAACTTAAGGTCTTGATTAACAAACCTGAGAAATGGGGTCCTATTCTGAAAAGGATACTTTTTGCTTTGTTTCTACTACTTAACAGCTATTTAGATAGAACTGCCAGACTTCTCAGGCTCCAACTACCTCAGGCAAGTGTGGAATTAAGCTTGTCTGAGAGACAACGTGGTTAGTCAGGTGAAAGGAATTAATTCCCTGGAATCTGTGCCTTCCCAAGGAAAAGGGCGGGGCCAAACTTAGGAAGAATCACTCCCTCAAGAAATTCAGGCTCCAGAGACTAGAAAACTGAAGAAATTAAAGCCAGCCTGAAATTTCTTCTCTGTCTCAACCATACCCCAGCAGGGAGTCTGCTGAAGTTAAAGGTACCACATCACTTTATGCTGGTTGGAAGCTATAGGCACACAATCACCAGATACTGGGCAGGATAGGAAAAACAAAGTCTAGAGGCTTCATAGGAAAGTCTGTCAATCTGCTGGGTATCACCCTCAGGGAAAACTGATGCAGGTGACTCTTTTCTCCTACAGGAGGCCAGTCTGGTGTGAGAAAATTCTAACTGAGGTCTATAATATCTGAATAAACCCTCCTGAAAAAAGGGCTCCATACAGGCAGGGCAAGAAATAGAAAAAACAAGAAGTGAAAAATTCTGATCCATTAAACAAAACCTATGCTAGGGATTTAGGAGAAGCTGAATTGAATGTCAAAGAACAGCTGGAGAGCCAAGGCATCTGGCAAGAAAATCTTAGGTAAAAGAGTGAAAAGAATCTCAAGAATAAGCTAATTCAGGAA
The DNA here is from genome assembly GCA_004026745.1 of Myrmecophaga tridactyla. NCBI lineage: Eukaryota > Metazoa > Chordata > Mammalia > Pilosa > Myrmecophagidae > Myrmecophaga > Myrmecophaga tridactyla. The sequence continues at coordinate 8,009 of PVIY010017709.1, forward strand.
ATCAAATGTGTAGATGCTAGCAAAAAAATGAGTAATACTAGAAAAATCAAAGATATGGCCCAAAGGAACAAACCCACAATTCAGATGAGATACAGGAATTGAAACAATTAATTCAGGATGTTCAAACAGATATGGAAAATCTCATCAAAAATCAGATCAATGAATTGAGAGAGGATATAAAGAAGGCAATGGGCAAACCAAAAGAAGAAACTGAAAGTTTGACAAAGCAAATCACAGAACTTATGTGAATGAAAGGCATGGTAGAAGAAATGGAAAAAAACTGGAGGTGGTACAATCATAGTTCAGTGGTAGAATTCTCACCTGCCAGGCAGGAGACCTGGGTTCAATTCCCAGTCCATGCACTTTCCCCAATAAAACAAACAAAAATAAAACAAATAAAAATTCCACAAATGGTGCTGCAGTAATAAGATACTAAGAAGGAAAAAATAATGAAATGTGATCTCACGATATGCCACATGCCATAGAGCATTAAAAAAAAAGAAAATTAAAACAAAAAATAATGGAAGCCTACAACGATAGATTTGAATAGGCAAAAGAAAGGATTAGTGAACTGGCAGACTGGACATCTGAAATCCAAAATGTTAAAGAAAATACAGGGAAAAGAATGGAATAAATGATCAGATTTTCAGAGAATTGAATTACAACATGAAGTACAGAAATATAAGTTTTGTGGGTGTCCCAGAAGGAGAAGAGAGAAGATAAAGGGGAGAAAGACTAATGGAGGAAATTATCACTGAAAATTTCCCATCTCTTATGAAAGATATAAAATTACAGATTCAAGAAGTGCAGTGTACTGCAGAATAGATCCAAATAGACATAGTTGAAGAAACTTACTAATCAGGTTGTCAGTTTCTAAAAAGGAAGAGAGTGTTTTGAAAGCAGCAAGAAAAAGCAATCCGCCACACACAAGGGGAGCCCAATAAGACCATGTGCAAATTTCCCAACAGAAACCATAAAGGTGAGGAGGCAGTAAACTGGTAAACAGGATTCCAAAAGAGAAAAACTTCCAACCAATATTCTATATCCAGAAAAATTTTCCTTCACAAATGAGAGAGAAATTAAAACATTTTCAAACAAATAATCACTGAGAGAATTTGTGACCAAGAGACTGGCTCTGCAAGAAATACTAAAGTGAGTACTAGAAGCACATAGAAAAAGATAGGAGAGAAAGGTATGGAAAAGGGTGTAGAAATGAAGACTTTCAGTAAGGGAAAAAGGAAAAAAATTAGGTATGACCTATAAAATCTAAAAGGTGAAATGGTAGAAGAAAGTACAGCCTTTACAGTAATAACACTAAATGTTCATGGACTAAACTCCCCAAGCAAAAGATATAGACAGGCAAATGAATTTAAAAAAACAGGACCCATCAATATGCTGTCTACAGAAGACTCATTTTAGACCCAAGAACAAAAATAGGCTGTTAATGAAAGGTTGGGAAAAAATATTTCAAGGAAACAACAATCAGAAAAGACCAGAAGTAGCTATACTACTACCCAAAACATTAGACTTCAAATGTAAAGCAATTAAAAGAGACAAATAAGGACACTACATATTAATAGAAGGAGCAATTCAACAAGAAGTCATAACAATCATATTTATGCACTGAGCCAGAGTGATCCAAATTGCACAAGGCAAACCCTAAAAAAACACTGAAAGGAAAAATAGACACATCTACCATATTAGTTGGAAACTTCAATTCCCCACTCTCATCAATGGATAGAACATCTAAACAGAGGATCAGTAAAGAGGCAGAGAATTTGAATAATACAATAAGCAAACTAGACTTAATAGACTTTATAAGCATTATACCTAGAACAGCAGGATACACCTTTTCTCAAGGGTTCATGGATAGACCATATGCTGGATTGCAATGCAAGTCTCAATGAATTTAAAAAGACTGAAATCATACAAAACACATTCTCAGATCATAAAGGAATGGAGTTAGAAATCAATAACAGGCAGAGGGTCAGAAACTTCACAAATATATGGAGGCTAAAAGCACACTCTTAAACAACCAGTGGGTCAAGGAAGAAGTTACATGAGAAATCAGTAAATATCTCAAGACAAATGAAAATGAAAACACAGTATATCAAAACTTATGGGATGCAGTAAGGGCAGTGCTAAGAGGGAAATTTATTGTCTTAAATGCCTATATCAAAAAATAACAAAGAACAACAATCAAGGAATTAACTGCTCACTTAGAAGAACTAGAGAAAGAACAACAAGCTATCCCCAAAGCAAGCAAAAGGAAAGAAATAAGGAAGATTAGAGCAGAAATAAGTGAAATTAATAGCATAAAAACAATTGAGAAAATCAGCTAAACCAGAAGTTGGTTCTTTGAGAAAATTAATAAAATCGATGGTCCCATAGCAAGGTTGACCAAAAGAAAACGAGAGAGGATGCAAATACATAAAATCTGAAATAGAAGAAGAGACATAACCACTGACCCTACAGAAATAAAGGAGGTAATGAGAGGATATATAAGCAACTATATTCTAATAAACCAGACAACATAGCTGAAATGAACAACTTCCTAAAAAGGCCTTAACGACCAACATTGACTCGAAAAGAAATAGACGACCTCAGCAAACCAATCACAAGAAAAGAGATTGAATCAGTCATCAAGAAGGTCCTAAAAAGGAAAAATCCAGGAACAGATGGATTCACATGTGAATTCTACCAAGCATTCAAGAAATAATTAGGACAAATCCTGCTCAAACTCTTCAAAAAATTAAAGAGGAGGGAAAGCTACTTAACTCTGTATATGAACATCATCCTCATATCAAAGTCAGACAAATATACAAGAATAGAAAATTACAGACCAATCTCCCTAATGAATACAGATGAAAAATCCTCAACAAAACTTTTGGAAATTGAGTTCATCAGCACATTAAAATAATTATTCACCATGATCAACTGGGATTTTTTTCCAGGTATGCAAGTGTAGTTCAACAGAGGCAAATCAATTAATGTGATACAACATATCAACAAATCAAGGCAGAAAAACCACACGATTATCTTGACTGATGCAAAAAAGTAATTGGACAAAATTTGGAGTCCTTTCTTAATGAAAGCACTTCAAAGGATAGGAATAGAAGGGAACATCCTCAACAAGATAAAGGGAATGTATGAAAAGATACAGCTGACATCATCAACAAGGAAAATCTAAAGTCATTCCCCTAAGATCAGGAACAAGTCAAGGATGTCAACTGTCACCATTGTTACTCAACATTGTGTTGGAAGTTCTAGTCAGAGAAATTAGACAAGAAAAAAAATATATAAGGCATCCAAATTGGAAAGGAAGAAGTAAAACTCTGTTTGCAGATGATATAATGCTATATGTCAAGAACCCAAAAAAATCTGCAGTAAAGCTCTTAGAGCTAACAAATGAAAAGTGACAGCATACAACATCAACACTCAGAAATCAGTAGTGTGTCTGTACATTAGTAATGAGCAACATCAGGAGGAAATCAAGAAAAGAATTCCATTTATAGTTGCAAACCAAAAAATAAAATATTTAGGAATAAAGTTAACTAAATTAAAAAAAACCTATACACAGAAAACTATAAGAAATTGATAAAAGAAATCACATAAGACCCAAATAAATGGAAGAGCATACCATGTTCACGGATTGGAAGACTAAATATAGTTAAGATGTCAATTTTGTTTAAATTAATTTATAGATTTGATGCAATACCAATCAAAATCCTAAAAACATAATTTGCAGAAATAGAAAAACCAATAACCAAATTTATTTGGAAAGACAGGGTATGCTGAATAGCTAAAAATATCTTGAGAAAGAAAAATGAAGTGGGAGGTCTTACAATACCTGACTTTAAGGCATATTATGGAGTTACCATGGTAAAAAGAGCAAGGCACTGGCATAAAGATAGATATACTGACCAATGGACTCGAATAGAGTGTTCAGATATAGAACCTCTCATCTGTGGACAATTGACCTTTGATAAGGCAGTCAAGCCAAATCACGTGGGACAGAGCAGCCTCTTCAATAAATGGTGCTTAGAGAACTGGATATCTGTAGGCAAAAGAAACAAAGGGGATCCATATTTCACACCTTATACAAAAATCAACTCAAAATGGATCAAAGACCTAAACATTAGAGATAAGACCATAAAACTTTTAGAAGAAAATGAGGGAAATATCTTATAAAACTTGTAATAGGAGGCAGTTTCCTAGATCTTACAACTGAAGCATGAACATGGAAGGAAGAAACAGATCAATGGGAACTCCTCAAAACTAAACACTTTTGTTCTCAAAGAACATTGTCAAGACAAAGAATAACTAAAAGAAAATAAAAAATAAACAAAGAACTTTTTCAAGAAAGTAAAACACCAGACTACCCAATGGGAAATATTTTGAAACTACACATCAGATATGGGTTTAGTATCCAGAATATATATGCTGGTTTGAAAGGATGTATGGACCCTAGAAAAGCCATGTTTTAATCTAAACTGTAAGCTAGCCACTTATTAAATTTCCCCTTTTAAAAGTCATTCTGTTTCTGGTATATTGCATTCTGGCAGCTAGCAAACTAGCACAATATATAAAGAGATTCTTCAACTAAATAACAAAAAGACAAATAATCCAATTAAAAATAGGCAAAAGACCTGAACAGACACTTCTCAGAAGAGGAAATACAAATGGTTAGAAGGTAGATGAAAAGATGCTCAACTTCACTGGCTATAGGGTAATGCAAATCAAAACCACAATGTAATATCATCTCATACCCACCAGAATAGCCATTATTAAAAAAAACATAAAATGATAAATGCTGGAGAGGATGTGGAGAAAGAGGCACACTTATCCACTGTTGGTGGGAATGTAAAATGGCACAACTGCTGTGGAAAGCAGTTTGGAAGTTCCTCCAGAAGCTAAGTATAGAATTGCCATATTACCCAACAATCCCATTGCTGGGTATCTATTCAGAGGACATGAAGGCAAGGACACAAATGGACATTTGCACACCTATGTTTATAACAACATTATTTACAGTTGCCAAGAGATGGAAACAAGCCAAAATGTTCATCAACAGATGAGTGGCTAAACAAGCTAAGTGGTGGAATATTACACAGCTGTAAGACAGAATAAAGTCATGAAGCATGTACAATCATCAATGGATCTTGAGGACATTATGCTGAATGTAATTAGCCAGAAACAAAAGGACAAATACGGTATGGTCTCACTGACACGAACTGACATTAACGGTGAACTTGAAGGATTTCAGTTAAGAACACAGGTTATCAAGAGATAGAAATAAGGTAAAGATTGAGCATTTGGTGCTGTAGGGTTACAGATTGTGCAACAGGACTGATTGTAAAAATGCAGAAATGGATAGCACAGTATTATCTGATTTGTAGCACAATAATGCAAGTACATTGAATGAAGCTCAATGTGAGAATGAAAGAGGGAGAAGGGCTGGGAGAACATATGAAACCAGAAGGAAAGATAGATGATAAAGACTGAGATGGCATAATTTAGGCATGCCAAGAGTGTACAATGACCATACAAGTTAAAACAAGTTTTTGCAAGAGGAAGAACAAAGTAATGTCAGTATCTCAGGATGTTGAAAATAGATGGTCATTCATATCTTAAAACTTCAACTTCTGCATGAGAATAAAGGGAGAAATGTTTATTTGGTGCAAAATTTATATTTTGACTACCGCATTTCCTAATTTAACTTGTATGGTCAGTTTAATTGAACACCGTAAGTACACAGAAGCTTAAATAGGGTATGAGATTTTGTTGGTTTGTCCAGGTTAGTGTGATACCCCAATAAATCCTGGAGTGATTTGATCAGCGAATAAAGAAGTATTTGCAAAGTCCGCTTGGGGAAATGGAATAAAGTGGGAAAAGTTCAACTTCCCCATTTGTGGAATTCCTGATATTCTTGCAAGCAGTGGGAACAACCAAATCAGTAGGCCAAGCCCTCAATCTTGGGGTTTGCCTCCATGAAACATCCCTGAAAAGGATAAACTAAGCCTACTTACCATTAGGCCTAAGAGTTTCCCTGAGAGAACCTCTTTTGTGGCTCAGATATGGCCTCTCTCTCCCTCTCTCTCTCTCTCTCTCTAAGCCAACATGGCAAGTGAACTCACTGCCCTCCACCCTGAATATAGGACATGACTCACAGTGTGTAAGCCTCCCTGGCAACGTGGGACAGAAATCCTGGGAAGCATCAAGGGATTGCAAAAACCTTCTCAACAAAAAGGGGGAAGATAGAAATGAGACAAAATGAAGTGTCAGTGGCTGAGAGATTTCAAACAGATTTGAGAGGTTATCCTGGAGGTTATTCTTATACATTATATAGATATACCTTTTTTTAAATTTTAAGGTGTATTAGAGTGGTAGAGGGAAGTGCCTGAAACTGCAGAGCTGTGTTCCAGTAGCCATGTTTCTTGAATATGTTTGTATAATGATAAAGCTTTTACAATGTGACTGTGATTGTGAAAAACTTGTATCTGATGCTCCTTTTACCTATGGGATGGACAGAAGAGTAAAAAATATGGATTAAAAAATAAATAATAATGGGATCAAATGTTGCAAATAATTGAGTAGATTGAAATACGTGTAGTCAATGAGAGGGAGAGGTAAGTATTATGGTATGTATGAGTTTTTTTCTTTTTTCTTTTTTCTTCCTTTTGGCAGAGAGAGGCAAATGTTAAAAAAAAATGATCATGGTGATGAATGCACAATTATATGATGATATTGTAAGCCATTGATCATATGCCATGTATAGAATGTTTGTATATCAAGAATGTTTGTATGTTTGTTAAGGTTTAAAATAAAAAATATTTTTAAAAATCAAGTGAATTTCTGGACACCAGAAATGTACAATCTAAGGAGAATATCAAGAAAAAATTTCATTTGTAATAGTAACCAAAAGATAATACATTTGGTAATAAATTTAACACAGAAAACTACAAAACAGTGCTCAGAGAAAACAAGTGTGATCCAAATAAATGGAAGAACATAGTGTGTTCATGGATTGAAGACTAAAGCTTGTTAAGATGTCAATTCTACCCAAAATTGATCTATAGAGTCAATTCAATACCAATTAAAATCCCAACCACCAGCTTTGAAGAAATAGGAAAAACAACAATCTGATTTTTTCTCCCTGGAAGGGCAGGGAGATCCAAATAGCTAAAAATAACTTGAGAAAGAAAATGAAGTTGGTGGCCTGTCAGTACCTGACTTTGAAGCATATTGCAAAGGTACTGTGGTCAAAGCAGCATGGCACTGGCATAAAGATAGATGTACTGAGCAAATGAATTGAAGAGACTGTGCAGAGGTGAACCCTCTCACCTAGGACCAATGGATCTTTCATAAGTCAGTCAAGTCAACTCAACTTGGACAGAAGAGCTTATTCAAAAACTGGTGCTTGGAAAACTGGATATCCATATCGAAAAGAATGAAAGAGGACCCCATCTCACTCCGTACATAGACATTAACTCAAAATAGATCAAAAACAGACCTAAATATTTACAGATAAGATCATAAAATGTTTAGAAGAGTATGTTGGAAAATATCTTAAGGATCTTCTGATAGAAGGTGGTTTCCTAGACCTTACACCCAAAGCAGGAGCAATGAAAGAAGAAATAAATAAATGAGATCTTCTCAAAATTGAACACTTTTATGCATCAAAGGACTGTGCCAGAAAAGTAAAAAGAAGCCTATGTAATGTGAAAATATATTTCAAAACCATATATCAGATAAGTTTTTAATATCCAAAGTATATAAATTGATCCTAACTCTCAACAACAAACAACCCAATTTAAAAATGGGAAGAAGATATGGAGAGACATTTTTCCAAAGAGGAAATACAGATGGCTCAGAAACGTATGAAAATATGCTCAGCTTCACTTCCAGTAAGGGAAATGCAAATTAAAACCTCAATGAGATATAATTTCAAACCTACTAGAATGACCATTGTCAAAAAATTAAAATGGAAAGCAACAAATGCTGGAAAGGATATGGAGAAAAATGTGCACTCATTTAAAGTAATGAGAGTGATCAAAAGAGGGAAAATAAATGGGACACAACAAAGTTTCCTTGTTTAAAAGAGACTTCAAGTGGAGTCCAGAGGTCATGCTGGAGTGCACTCTTATGCAAACTTTAGCCAGATATTTAAAACTACCACAGTATGTCATATCCCAAGCAAGTATTCCTGAAAACCCTAAGGAGTCCTTTGGCTCTATGTAAGTCTATATAAATATTTTTCTTACTAAGTTTTTTTTTCAGAAAATTAAGACCTCCAAATGATCATAGGCCACATAAGTCCTGAAACCCAAAGGTACCAGTCTCTCCAAGAATAACAACCAGGTTCATTCCTCTATCTCAGATGGTCAACTCCCCTTTAGAGCATGGAAAAGTTAAAATTGTCATTGGCAGATATTCTGAATATTCAGATAAAAATCAAATGAGAGGAAAGAACTTTAAATAAGAAATTAGGATTGAACAAATGACTGTGGCTACTGATTCATTATATAAATATTTCTTTTTGGAGTCTAAAGTTTTAGAATATCTAGAAGGAAATATGTGAAGTTGTTGAATTCTAATCTATTAGCTCATATCTTTGTACTGATGGTATAACAATACTGCAAAAAAGAAAATTCAATTGCCCATGTTTGTATGGATCTACTTATGGATGTATGAGTGGAACAAAACAATACATCAAGATATATGTATATATAATACTACACTGAGACATTGTAGTATTGATGTATATGTCCTAGTTAGCCTACCTGTATTGTAAGTCTTAAAATTGGTAGATTACAATATTAATGTTCAAAAAGAATGAGAGTTAAGGGATATGGGATCTTCAGGGTTTTCTTTTGCTTTTAATTTAATTTTCTGGAGTAACACATAATTTTTTAAAATGATCAAGTTAATGAATACACAGCTATGTGATAATATTGTGAGCAATTGATTGTATACTTTGGATGTTTGGATGGGTTTATAGTGTATGAATGTATTTCAATAAAATAAACAAAATTTTACATTTCATTGTGAATGCCAATGAGAATGTATTATAAAGCATTTAAATTGGTAGGAATTAGAATCATTTAACAGTCCCTAAGCAATTTCTAAATTCCATCTTAAGTATTACTGTTACATAAAATCTTTCCCAAACATTCTAGAGTGATTAATCTATTACCTTGAAAATTATTCAATTTCTTCCAATTATATAGTCATAAACAACGTTGTTAGAGATTTACATATAATATTCATTGAGCAGAAATGGTATTGGGTACATAAATTATTCCTCAAATTTAGTTACTCAGAAAACATGAAAGAAATTGTGTTACAGGCAATTAGCACACAGATCCAACAGAATAGGATTACAAATCTTATCCTAATTATGCAATATATTCAGACTGACAGTTTATGTTGAATCACTTCATATTTAATTTCATCAAAGTCTCCAAGAAATGACAATTCTCTGCTCTACAACAATAGTGGCATCATATATTGTTTTGGCTATAAAGCTGTTCACATTGTAACTCAAACAACAACTAGGCAAGTAAAATCAAAGCAAAGAAAAAAATCCATGGAATGAAATTCAGTCAACACTGACAGAATAACAAGGAGTTAGGGAAGGAAGGACAGGAGGGAGGGAGGGAGTGAAGGAGGGAGGAAGAAAGATGAAGGGAGGGGAGGAGAAAGAGAAGAGTCACAACTCAAGAATCGCTGTACATATTTTCATAAAAACAAAATACTAATCATAATGATAGGAAAGGATGAATGATTTTCAATATCTTATATGTACTAAATCTGTACTTAACATTGCTATGAGCTTTTTATCATGGACATAATTTGATTTCATATTTTTTCCCTTGTTTAATACATAGAGGGTAGCCAAAAATTATAGCTACATTTTTCTAAAATGAAGACTATTTGCAGACCTCTTTCTCAGAAGTCCTTCAAATAGGAAGGTAAATGGAGTACTTAAGATATTTTTTAATTGAAGCTCCTTCATTGTATTTTATTTTCCTCAGGAACACAGTAAAATAACTATGTTTCATTTAGCTAGTAAACTTATAACTCTAAATTTACCTCATGGAGAAAATTTCCTAGGAGTTTCAGATTACTTTTTAAAAAGTGTTTCTTTATAAATGGTGATTTCCTTCATTGATGGTAGAGTGCAAAGAAAAACATGCATCGAATGACTTCTTCAGTAATTTTTTTCCTAGAAAATTATTTTAAATCTGTCCCAATTATTCCAACATATTTTATAATATTATAAAATAATAATATACTTCAGAATATACATTTCAAAATGTTCTCAAGCCATTATGTCAACAAATTTAGAACAGGAAATTATAATTGTTGCCTGGAGTGCTGCTTAAATGTCAATTTATTACTATCTTTTCCTAATATTCTATAAATATTCTGATTTTTGATACTTAAGACATAATAAACTAAGAATACCACCTAAACTGTAGCTAATATTTTAATAGAAATATTGCAATTCTCATCTTTCTATGGATAGGGGTGAAATTATTTATTTCTCTGTTACAAAGTTTTAACTGATATTCTATTGAAACTAAGTTTTAAACCATTTTAATTTAAAGATATTTAAAATGATTAATCTCCTTCTGAAATATGTTTCTCTTTCAAAGCAATTAGTGATCTTTTTATAGAAAATAATTTCTATCCTGAGGGAATTTACCATCTTCCATGTGACTTGTTAATTCATCTAACTCATTATCCTAGTCATTGAAATATTTTGGAAAGCAACCAAAAAATCATGGGTCATAATTTTCCTTTTCAATGGTATCTTACTCTACTTGGAATCTTTTGTGGCTTTGTTATCTTTATTTAACTGTTTGCAATAAATGTGTGTCTTAACACTTATTCTCTAGTTCTTTAAAAATGTTTTTAGTAGACTATGCACTTTCAGAGTCAATCCAATATAGGCAAATTTCATAAAGTCTCAAGAATTACAGGCAATCATTTGATCTTTATAAAACTAACTTTTACTTATGAAAATGTCAAAATGAAGGCATCAAGAGGAAAATACCATCTCTGAAGAAAAGCCACTGGCATCTGAAACACCATTTTCTCATAGAAAGTCACATGGCTGGCATCTGCTTGTCCTTCAGTCCCAGGTCTCATTGATTTAAGCTACTGTTTTAAATCAATGAGATTTAAATTTTAACATTTTCATGGTCACAGAACTGTATATTTGTAAGCAAATGAATTCACATTGTAAAAGCCGCCTGATTTCCAGTATACTGCAATCCAGCAGATTTAGAAAACTGAAATTGATTTTTATACATAGAAGTGGGCTACTGAGTGAGTTGCAAATACCAAAAATACTGGAACAGCTTTATAAATGGATAAAGTGAAGATTCTGGAAGAATTGTGAGATGCTTGCTAGAAAAGGCTTAGATTGCTTTGAAGAGATTGTTGATAGAAACGTGTTTTCTAAAGGCACTTCTGATCAGGTTTTAGACCTCTTTCTGAGCTTCAGTTGGCCTTCTCATAGCATCCCTTGGGCTTTTTTCCTCAGCTCATCTGGGGCTTTCTCGGTAAGGTCTGTCTGGATGTTTCTCTTTGAACTCTCTCAGATTTTCCTATCCTATTAACCTCTTACAAAGGACTCCGGTAAAGGATTAAGACCAACCTTGATTTGGGTAGGGTCACATCTAAATTGAAGCAACCTAGTCAAGAGGTCCAAACTACAACATGTCTGCACCCACAGGAATGGATTAAAAGGACATGACATTTTCTGGGGTACATAACAGTTTCAAACCAGTACACTATGATTTTAGCTGTGGTTTTACATTAATGTATCTTACTGAGCTGGGGAACTTTACTTCTGTTCCAAATCTTGTTAGTAATTTTCAATATGTATAAATATATATGTTTTTGTCCTTTATTCTATCACAATGGAGAATAACATTGTATACTTTATGTTAAAGCAACTTTGCATTCTGTGTTAAAGCCCATTTGGACATGGTGTGAAATAGCTTTTATATTGTTAGATTTAGTTTTCTAATATGTCTTTGAGGATTTTTTGCATCTATATTACAAATATAAGGATATACAATATCCTTATACAATGTAAGATATATTGGTATATAACTTTTTTCTTGTGCTGCCTTTGCACATTTTTATTGTGAGGGTTGCTTTGGTCTCAGAGATAGACCTAGGAATAATTCCCTCCTTTTATGTTTGTTTTCCAGTTTCACAATTTATGAAAATATAGAGTTATTCCTACCTTAAAAGTTTGTAGAACTTACTAGTGAACATGATGAGTCATGGAGAATACATACATACATATATATATATATACATATATATATATATGACTAATTCAACAATCTTTAACTATAGTTATATTCTGATTTTCTATTTCTTCTTGCATAAATTTTGACAGTTTGTACCTTTCTGGGAATTTTTGCCATTCATTTATTTAAGAAAAATTTTAGGATATAATTGTTCATCATATTCTCTTAAAATTTATTTTGTTTCTCTAAGTTCTGCAGTGATCTCCCCTCTTTCATATCTGAATTTGAAAATTTTCTGTGTCAGCATCAAGCAGACCCTGTGTTCTCAGCCTAATACTACTGGAGCAAATCTTCTACACTATGAGTGGTGTTTGGATAAGGGAGGAGGCTCTGGTTCACTCTCATCCAATTCCTCAAAAATTAGATCTTCTGAACTTACACCTGGAAATATGAGAAATGTGCTTGCCTCTCCCTCCAACGTTTAAACCATTTTCCTACAGTATTTATGAGGTAGAAGCCATTACTTTCTTGAATGTGGACGAACAGTTAAAGTTCCCAGAGTATTGGGAACTCATAAAACGGGGCTAGAGGATATAAAGAGGGAGTGTGTTGTGGCTCAAGTACTACTGATTCTCAATGCTTTTACCAACATTTTGTAGAATTAAAAAAAGTGTTCCACCATTTTTTGTGTGATTTTAGGATAATTTCCAGAGGTTTAAGTATCATGCTACTGATAGGATATTCGCAGATATATTTTATCAAGTCGAGAAGGCTGCCTAATATTCCCATCTTGTTCAGATTTTTTAACATGAGAATGCATGTGATTTAGTCAAGTGGTTATTCATTTATCTGCTGAGATGATTATGGATTGTTTTTGCCTTCAACTACGTTAAAATGACATATTATATTGGTTTTCTTATGTTAAATGAAACTTTAGAACTGGACTAAATTAAAATTACCATGTATATAAGTCCTTTTGATATTTTTGACTTTGCATCAAAATATTTTCACTGGGTTTTTGTTTATAATCATCAAGGATAGTGACCTGTAGTTGTCTATTATTGTCATTTCATGTCTAGTTTTCATTTCAGAATTACCCTGGTTTTATAATGACTTGTGATGTTTTCACTGATCCATTAATTTTCAGAAGAGTTTTGATGATTGCGGTTATTTTTTAAAAATATTTTAAAGAATTCACCATTAAAGTCATCTAGGCTTTGGAATTATTGTGTGTGGGAGTATATTTTTAGAGACCAATTTAATTACCTTATATATTTCAGGTTTACGAAAATATTCAATATTCTACATATTTTTGAGTAACATTAGTTTGTGTAGAAAGTTCTGTGTCTAAGCTGTTTAACAAGTTATTATACAGTTGTTCATGCCATTGTTTTAAAATCATCTTTTATTTCAGTAAGTTGCATCATAATGTGAACAAAAATAGGTATTAATCATTGTTTTAAATTGTCGTCTTGAATATTTGACTTTAAATCTTTGAAAAGGGAAAATACATATTTTTACTGCATTTTGTGATTACCTATGTTATTACATTTACTGGTACTCTATTTAATTGTACATTTGAGTTATTTTCTGATATCACCACCTTCAAGCAAGAAGGGTATTGTCTATTATTTCTCCTATGGTGGAGATTCTAGCCACAAATACTCTCAGGGAATGTGGAAATAAGTATGTCTTTATTTTGTCTTTGTTTTTGAAGGACAGTTTTATTGTATTTAGAATTTGTGTTTCACAATCATTTTTCTTTGTCAGTAACTTGAATATATTAGCCTACTACATTCTGACCTCCATTATTTCTCATGAGAAGTTAGTTGTTATTTTTCTTGTTGCTTTAAATACTTTTGTATTTGTCTTTGGCATTCAACAATTAAATATTCTGTCCTTATTTGTAATTCTTTGCTTTGTATAGCTTCATGTTTTTTACAAAATATGGGAAATTTTTGGTGATTTTTTCCATCAAATATATTTTTTGTTCCTTTCTCCCAATTCCTTTTTTTCTGGGGCTCTCAATGCATGCATTTTTAATACATTTACTTCAATAAGAATATTCCACTGGTTTCTGAGACTCAGATTATTTGTATTTTTTTATTCTTGCTTCTTTGTATTCTTAAGATCAAATCATCCTATGGATCTATCCTCAAGTTTGAAAATTTTTCTTCTACCAGCTCTAATCTGTTGCCAAGCATGAGTAGAGAAATTTTCATTTGTTATTGTATTTTTATTTCTGGAATTTTCTTGTTTTTAAATAATTTATATATATATTTCTTGATCTCTGTTTGATGACTTATTGTACTCATTCTTTCTTTTTTAGTAATAAATGAAAAGTTTATAAACAAGGAATGCACTTTTCCAGTCACAAATGTCTTCAAAAATTAACAATATATATATTGTTTGTATATTCATATACATGGCCATATTTCATACTTAAGTAGGCAACAGCTCCTACAATTAAAGCCTTTAAAAAACATGGGAGCTTCCTCCCTTCTCCCTCCCCTTCAGGAAATACATTCATAGTTTCAAGTCCTGTGTCTGAAATGCTCTCTAAAGAGAAAAGTTAAGAGTCAATGCACCTTTCTGCAAAATTTTCTGATAAACCTTTTAAAACAGGTATATCCAGGAAAACTGCATTCTGGTTCACTCTCAGATTAGTCCAAAGTTCAAGAGTTGCTTGCCTCACACTAGTCTGGTCTCACCCTGACCAGCAGAAACAGTGGAATTATTTTCATACCAATACCTGCTCATCTTTTTCAATATGCTGTAGAACATTCTACTGGCTACCTAGATCTCATAGTGGAAAAAAGGTGTCTCATAGGGTTCATTCAAAAAATCTTCTAGTTACATCTCTTTAAAAGCATGTTCAGAGCATATTCCATTTGATTTTTAATTCTAATGAACAGCCAGACATCAGCAGAGTTGTCAGTCTGAACATGGTAGATATCCTAACCTTATTGATGTAAGTGAGTAAGTGTTCTTCATTTTGGGTCCAAATGATAACTTTCATATGATCATGGTAGAAATTCACCAGAAAGGTGTCATCATTAAAGAGCATCATTAAGGCATTATCAGCTTTTAGCCACTAAGGCAGGTAGAGCCAAAGTCTTCAAATATTGATAACACTAGGCAGATCTCCACCATCCATGAGATTCTCCTCCATGTAATAGAAAGGTATTTTAGCACTGTCACTTGGCTAATGAATTGTTCAGGGGCATCTGTTACTGGGAAAACTGAGCAATGGCCAAGCTCTGCATAATAGTGAACAGTTTTGGGTTTTTTTTTTTTGTCTGGAAGGAGACTCATGTGAGCACTATTTTTTAAAGAACTCCAATAGCATGGTCTGAGAGCTGGTACCCTAAGCTGTAATTTTTAGAGTAATTGAACCACTTGGTGATCCAATGAATTGATATGCTCAACTGTTCTTTGAGAATACAATAAGCTTCTGGCATGTTTTCTAGACATCCTTGAAGTGCTCTTTCCACTGTATCTGCAACACTTCCCATGGTACTGTCCCCAGGATATTCACTACTGTTGCTGCTACTGCTTCCAAGAGTCCCTCTGACTGCTATGTGGATAACATCCCCAATCTGCTGCTTTTTTCTACTGCAGGTGTTCCAGATCTGTCCATTGTAGTGTAGGTGACTGAAGTTCCTTATCTGTTTGCTGGGTTGCTGAGGTATTGAAGTCTTTTTCAAGTCATGCCTAAGCTTGTAAATTTCTTCATCTTCTTTAGATACTTTATTATGTGTGTCAATAGATCCTGCTTTGTCTTTTTTGCCACACACACAAAAAAAGAGCAGCAGAAGCTTTCTTAAAGAAATTCTTCATTGGGCTTGACAAGTGGAAATTTGAAACTGTATGACAAACAGCTGGAAGGAAGTCTTTCAGGAGTGAAGACCTGCAAAAATCGTCATGTTGAATGATGTCATCCAAATTAGGGTGATCTTCTGGATTTTTGCACAACATGCTAGCCATTAAGTGCTTTGCAGGAACCAACAATGAAGATGGCATTGTATACCTTGTTTCTCTTATACAACTATAAGTTTCTTTCAGGTTTGTAGTTTCAAACATTGTATACATTATAGAGCCTAAGGCCTAAATATCTGATTCACAGCTATGCCTTTGTTTGATGAGTACTTCTGGAGAGAGATAATTTGGGATACCACATACTGTTCTCCTTCTTTGTTCCAAGAGTTCCAGCCTTGCTTCCAAACCAAAGTCCCCAACTTTTAGTTCCACAGCTTCATTAATAAAGTGTTTCCTAGTTGAGACCTCCGTGAAAGGTTTCTTGTTCATGGAGGTCTGGGTTTCCACTAGGAGAGGGAGGCTGGTGACCAAGGAAGTTTTCTTCTTCAGCTGGCCCAAATTCTGGAAAGCCTGTAATCATCCTTTCTTAAAACTCTAAACAAAGTTCACTTTACTTTGGGATTACTTAAGATAATGACTGTATATTCGAAGTCCAACAACTGACTTCAGCAGACACAGTTTCAATGGCCTCTGCATGACTTTTAGTTATTGTCATTGTTGTTTATCTAAATATATGTTGCTCTTTCTTGGTTTGTCACTTGCTTCAAAAATTTTAGTTAAAAATGAGCATTTTGTATGATACATTGTTGGAACTCTTGGTTTTATTTCTCTCTATAGTTGGTTATTTTGCTATTTGCATGCTTGTTTTGTGACTTGCACAGACTAATTCTGTATAATATGTGGAGCCACTTTTATCTCTGCCAAGTTTTTATTTATTTTTTATTTTTATTTTAAAGCCACTTACTAAAGATTACACTTGGATCAGCATAGTTTACTGATCAGCCAGTGGCTGGCCAGATGCACTTATACACCATGAGGCCTTAAGACTTAAACTCTTTGGATGGATCAATGTGTGACTTGTGGTCGGCACTCAATGTACAGTTTTCTGAATTTTGCATGCTGCATTCACAAGGTCACATTCAACCAAGGGCAAGCGACTTGTTAATACTCTCTGAAGAGAAAGTGAAGAAGTAAAGGACAGACCTCAACGGATCAAGGCAACCTTTATTAGAGAGCTTGAGAAGGATAACCTGAGGAGCAGTCAAGCCTGGAGGACTGACTGAAACAACAGCCATGCTAAGGGGAGGGAGAGTGGCAGATTTATAGAACAGAGCTTGCTGAGATCACCAAAGAACAATGTCCTTGTGGTTAAACATTTGTGGTTAAACATTTGGTATGTTTCCGAAATTGTTTTGAATAGGCAAGTGGGGCTCTCTAGTTTGCCAGGGTAGGTGAAGTTCAATCAGCCATCAAAGGTTCAGTCAGTTTCCACAGGTCAAGTTGGTTTCCTGTTTTTCTCCCTGTTACCTCTTGACTCTATATGCAGTCATGTGCATGTGCAGAGTGTCTTGGGCACCAGGGGTAAAAAGGGTGTTATTAATCCATTAGTTAAGCTTTTCATTCCACAGCACTTCCCATTAAATTCCTGTCTGGTCTTTTCCATGCCCACATAGAGACTTTAAGCTGCTGTAACACATATATTCCCTTAGTATTTCCCACTGAGAATGCTTTTACTTTTGACCATGTCCTTAGTCATGGTTTCCCATTCTCTGCCAAAAATAAGTGAGTCTCCTCCAGTAGTGTCAACAGAGATGCCAGTCCTCATGACTGGTATGATGATAGGTCTTCCTCTCCATGTAGCAGAGTGGGGCATGGGAGTATACTCTGGCTACAAGGCAACTGATCTCCACTATTCTTATTGAGGTAGACTTTATTTTCATGAGTAAATAATTTGAAATTTGTTTGTATGTCTTTGGTCAATTCCCTAATTTTTGGTTATTATAGTTGATAATGTTGTCCAGTTTCATTATGTGCTGAAATGCTCACCCAGCCATTCCAGAACTCTGAGCAATTGATTTTTGACAGTGGTCCTGAAGCTTTTCAGTAAAGAAATTGAGGTAGGTAGAATTACATACTCCAGAAAATCTATGTTCTTAATCTTAATCCTATTCCCATAGGTGTGAAACAGTTTGTAAATAGTATCTTTTGAAGATGTTATTTTTAGTTAAAGTGTGGCCAACTAAATGAGAATGGGATTTTCCTACTACTATAGGCCTTATACAGAAAACCCTGTGGATGAGTCAGGGGCCATAAGTCAGTGGAATCCAGAAAAGAAAAAAGAAGCCATCTCCATGTGATGAAAGTCAAAGACAAAAGACAAGGAAACCCAAGGATTGCCAAAATTCAGAGCCAGAAGCCTACAGTTCTTGAGGAGAAAGGTTACCTTTCTGATGCCTTGATTTTGAACTCACCCTAGCCTCAAAGCCAAGATGCAATTCCCGTTGTTTAAGCTAATCCGTTCTGTGGTATTTTTATAGAAACCAGAAAACTAAGAGGAAAAGGATTGTACTTTTAAAAGTAGTACAGAACAATTGAACGTCCATATGCAAAAATTCAACCTAAACCTAAAATTCATGCTTTATAAAAAATTAACTCAAATAGATCATACATCTAAATACATAATGTGAAACTATATACAGTTACAAGGAAAGATAGGTGAAATATTCTTAACTGGGGTCAGACAATAAGCTCTCAGACATGCTACTATAAGCATAAATCCACAAAAGAAGATATTGATAAATTGGATTTATCAAAATTAAAATATTTTACTCTGACTAATGCATGGTTAAATAATGCAAATGCAAGAAATGGATTGGGTGAAGTAGTCATGTCATACACCCAACAGAATAAATATACATAGAAAATATAAATAACTTCTAAATGCAGCACTAGAAGAAATAACCTAATGAAAAAATGTACAAAAGACTTGCATGGATGCTTTACTAAAGGTGCTGTACAGAAGGCAAATAAATAATCACATGACAAAATGCTCAATATCATTACCTATTACTATAATGAATATTGAAAACAAAGTGAGATCTTGCTTTATAAGGTTTTTATTGCCTAAAATTTTTGAATATAACAAAATAAGGGAAAATAAAATTGGGGAATAATAATAGAACCGCTGTGTGTTGATGACTTCGAAAGCATGATCATTGTGTAGATCAATGTTTCTAGCATATTTATCCATCTATCTATGCATTCATCTTTCTATATGTGTGGATTTACATCTAATTCCCTTAGATTCAAAATTTTCTCTTCTATTATATTTTGTGAATGCATATCCATGTATATGATTGAGTTAGCATGTTTTAGAAACAGTTCTATTGTTTTATAATCTCTAGAGCAAGAGAAAAACCAATTAGCCTAATGTAGATAGTTGACTCTGAGCTGGAAGGGGTGACTACTTGGAGTTTTAGGTTTTGAGCATTAAGGCATGTTCTGTGCAGGGAAAGAATTGGACAAATGCATACTAAGACAGCCAGAAAAACAGTAACGGTGGAAAACCATTTGTTTTCCCTGGTATCCATTATTTCCTTCTATAATAATAGAGAAAGTCTTTTCTTGTCACATTACAGTAGAGCTAGAGTTGTTTTCTAGACTTTTACAATTTTGTGTTTTTATTTTGGGGAAAAAGAAATTGTCCCTTTATTTGAAAAATTAGGTTGTAGTGTTTTATTTCAAATTTTACAGGATCTGTAGCTTTGTATCTATAAACATGCTTTGAAGCTAGTCAGAAATCATTGTGATTTAGTTGGGTCAATTCAGATATACTTTACAAATAGGATTTTTCACGGAATTTAGTTGATAGAAGTTTCATTAGATTTTCTCAGAACTTATTTCTCTTATTTTCATTTCTTCCAAGATTGTATTCTCACTGCTCTTCAGAAGACATTAGGTAAGGTAGCATGTTTCTAAAACATGCTAACTCAATCATATACATGGATATGCATTCACAAAATATAATAGAAGAGAAGATTTTGAATCTAAAGGAATTAGATGTAAATCCACACATATAGAAAGATGAATGCATAGATAGATGGATAAATATGCTAGAAACATTGATCTACACAATGATCATGCTTTCGAAGTCATCAACACACAGCGGTTCTATTATTATTCCCCAATTTTATTTTCCCTTATTTTGTTATATTCAAAATTCCTTGCATTCCTTTACTAGTTTCAAAGGATAAATATATGAAAGAAGTGAAAGCAGGAAGAAAATTTGAAAAAAAAAATAAAGAAAATATGCAGCACAATGAAATTTGATAACAATTCAGAGAAAGACACCTAAGAAAAGATGAAATACAGCATACAAATCCCAGGAAAAAATGAGACAGATAGAGCTGAAAATATTAACTGAACATGTTATCAGGGACAATATACACAACTTCACAAATATAAATATGTTCTTACCTCAGGCTTACATTCTACCAAAAATAAAGCTGTGGTAGTTAAGGTCAGGTGTCAACTTGGCCAGGTGAAGGTGCCTAGTTCTGTTGCTGTGGACATGAGCCAATGGTATGTGAACTTCATCTGTTGCTCATTACATCTGCAGTCAGCTAAGAGATGTGCCTGCTGTAATGAATGATGTTTGATTTAATTGGCTGGTGTTTAAATGAGAGAGCTCAACGTAGCACAGCCCAAGCAACTCAGCATACCTCATCTCAGCACTCACACCTTAGCCCAGGCCTTTGGAGATGCAGAAAGATATCACCCTGGGGAAAGTTGTTTGAACCTAGAGGCCTGGAAAGAAGACCAGCAGAGATCCCTGTGCCTTCCCATGTAAGAAAGAACCTTATTTGAAAGTTAGCTGCCTTTCCTCTGAAGTTATGGAAGGGGCAGAATTTGTCATGGGCTACTACACTATTATCTCAGGTTTTTCCTTCTAGTTTCCCCAGAACATTGGAGGCTAGAAGGAATAAATATTTTTTATCATCACAATTAACTTTTTTTCTTTCATGTGAAAAATAACATGTATATACAAAAAAGCAATACATTTCAAATCACAGCACAACAATTAGTTGTAGAGAAGATTTCAGAGTGTGATATGGGCTAAAATTCCACAATTTTAAGTTTTTACTTCTAGCTGCTTTAAGATACTCTAGATTAAAAAAGATCAATGTAATGATTCAGCAATCATACTCATTTGCTAAACCCTACCTTCTCTATATAACTCCACATTCAACTTTGGTCTTCCTTTCACTTTTTAGGGGTATTTGTCTCTGTACATTCTAACTTTTTCATGTTGGAAGGGGCTGTCAATAATATGGGGTAGGTAGAGGGAACTAGCTAATGTCCTGGAGAGGCTGGCCCCTCTAGGTTTCAGAACTTATTGGGGCCAGGGACCCATATGAAGTTTGTAGATTTCTGGAAAGTTATCCTAGTGCATGGACCATTTGTAGAATCTTATATATTGCCCTAGGTGCCTTTTAGGATTGGCTGGAATGGTTTTGGTTAGGGTTTGGCAAGTTATGAAAGATAGGAATAACCATGCTTAAGAGTGACCTCCAGAGTACCCTCTCAACACTATTTGAAATATCTCAGACACTGATATCTTATTTGTTAAAATTTTTCCCTCTTTTTGGTCAGGATGGCATAATTGATCACACAATTCCAAGGCCAGACTCATCCCAGGAGTCGTCTCTCTTGCTACCACAGAGACTTTCACCTCTGCATGTCACATCCCATGTAGGGGGGAGGGCAATGATTTCACTTACAGACTTAGGCTTAGAGACAGTGAGGCCAAATCTGAGCAACTATAGGTCCTCCAGAAGTAATGTTTATGCATAACAATAGGTAGGCTAAGCTTGTTCACTACATTCATAAGCTTCACAAGAGCAAGCCTCAAGATCAAGGGCTTGGCTTATTGACAATGTTTGACACAGTATCTGGGGATTCCTTGGTGATAAATTTAATAGTTCCATATTTTTTCTCCCATCCCTCAAAAGACTTTGCCAATACTTTCTGATTATCTGCTTAATATACTCTAGGATGTATCCACATATTAGATTAGGCTATATAAGATTAAAGGAGCTCTTTCTTATTCTAGGCTCCCAGTGTTTCAATTGTACAAATGAGCTAAACGAATAGGTTGAGTTAGATTATGTGCTATAGAAAATTTAGGTTCTGGACCAAATAAACCATTCAAAGAGTATGAGAGGTTGTAAAATGTAGACAATGTCTTTCTTACCCCTGTTAACATGCAATTTTCAAGATTCAAATTCTTGGGGAAGAATTTCCAACTGATTGATCCTTCAACAATCAACTCAGAGAGAAAGTATGTCCTTCAGATAAAATCCTGCCACAGGTTTCCACATTTAAATTTCATTATGAGTACATGGCTCTAAGATTTAAACATGGGAAGAATATGGAAAATCTTGGTGTGGAAGTGGACAGAAACTCCCCTATATGTTAATGTTCATTGTGCTTTCACAAGAGGCACCTATGGTAGCTTGTGAATCCCCATGTTGTTTGAAAATGGAACTCTTTAGAATCATAGTAACTGTCCTAAATGGATCAGTGGATGAAATCAACATATTCTAATATTTTATCTGCAAATTTAAAATGTACTATAATTTTCTTAATTCTTTATCCCTGAAAAATGGCTGAGGGTATTGGGAGTTCATGACCCTCAAATTACACTAAGACACACCTGTGGCTTAAAATGGGCCTATTTCATTTATCAAATTCTTTTACATTGAGGACCATCTTTAATTGAAGTGAAATCCCTTTTTTGTTTGCTGTATGGAGGGGTCACATTCCATTGTTTTTCAATGTGGCTATTCTGTAAGTGCAGCACCATTCGTTGAATTTTTGTTTTTGTTCGTTTTGCTTGCTTGTTTGTTTTTAGGGAAGTAAATGGACTGGGAATTGAACCTGGGTCTCCTGCATGGCAGATGAGAATTCTACCACTGAACTTTGCTTGCAGCCCCTGAAATCACTTTTTTTTTTTTTTTACAAATATTGGACATAGAAATTCAACTGCCCATATGATAAAGTATAGGGATTTTTAAAAATGTGGCCTATATGTTTTCCTCTAATCATACTCTGCTAAACATAGTTCTATTTTTTCCAGGGCTTATAGGGTATGTCTGGAACAATGCATTCACAGAACTACTCTTCAATATGGGATTGAATCTCTATTATGAAGTGTGAAATGAAACACATTTGAAGTTAGGATCAAGGAAGATGGAGAAAATATAGTAGGAGATGCTTGGCCAGATACACTTTTGATTGTTCCAAACTCCTTGAGTAGCAGGCTTAAAGGTTTAGTTCCATTAGAAATTAGCCTGGGAAAAGAGCTGATCCCCAGGGCAGAGAAATTTTTGTGCTTAAAGAGCACTATTACTTGTTGAAGCAGACTATATTTTAGAAGATGACAGCATCTGCTTCAGAAAAGAAATTATCAACACCTTTACTTTAATTTTAACGTTGCCTTTTACCTCAATCAATAAAGGTAAGCATGAAATGTCCTTCAATAAAAACAGGTATGCCTGAACTATTTCTGTCTAATACTACATTTATTTTTGCCTGCCTCTGTAGATTTTAAGCATCAGCAAAGAATACTGAATTCCAGAAAATGAAAAAATACATAAATAAAAAAATTCAGGCACTGTTTCAAATAGCTTTTGTAATTTTCTGATTTTCATGATTTTAAGATAAAAAAGAAGAAAATGAGAAGCATTTTGTAACATAATGAACCAATATAGCTAAGATTATTATCTTTGCCATCATCATCATCATAAGGGCTAACATTTATAAGGTGATTACATATGTTAAGCATGGATTTAAGTGTTTTGCATACATTCAATAGGGGAATGTATCTCATTAAAAATAAATTATACCTAACAAGCACGGAACTATTATGCATAATTGAATTGGGTATACATATTAATGATATCAAAGAAAATCCTGATATGTTAAGAGTTAGGTACTGTAATAAATGAACTTGATAATGTTAGGGAAGTATAACATTATCATTAGAGAATTCTTTTCAAGGAAAAAGGTCTTCTCAATTGCATTTGCCAGTTTGTGAATTTACCAATTTGAATTTTATTTCATGCCTTAAATGTGATTTTATATACTTGCTTTGAATATAAGCAATATATACATTGCCATGATAGCCAAATACACAAACCCTACATCAGAGAAAATCATCTTTTCACTGTGGTGACCAGAAAAATAAACATGAAGTATTTGAAAAAACATAGGTTTCAGCATGGGGTTAAACTATTTAGTTTTTTCTTTCTGAGTTGTATAAACAGAAGTTTTGAACAGTTTACAGAACTCACTGAAAACAGCTCCAAGTTTTGAGAACATTTTTTGTGACAAGATTGTGTTTAAAAGTTGAACACAATTTGGATAAAATTAGGATAATTATATTTTTTACCTTACAGATCTTTACATCAAGAATCTCATTTTATATCCACACAGTTATTCCCTTTTGTAGATAAAAATTGGGATAATAAAAGGACTTGAATAGATTATTGTTTGCTCTTGAATAATTGAATAGAAGTTCTGTTGTTGTTGCCTTTACTTGTTAATTGTTTTTTCCACCTAGTTTCAGTTAAATTTCCAAGGGCATTCCCATTGGAAAGTGGGAAATATGTAGAGAGGGGATCTAAGCAAGAAAGAATAGAAAATAGCAAAGGGGAAAGAAAGTCTTCAGGTAGCAGTTATATCATAAAAGTGGGGTGCATAATGAAAGCTGGTCATAAGATGAGGAGATTCATTCAACAAATATTCTTTATCTTCTTCTATATATTAAGTTTTGATTGAATTACATAAGGATAAAACATAGTTCCAATTTTGTAGGATGATATCTTCAAGAGAAGAATGGCTTGTGCAGCCTTAGACTCTTGAAATCATATCTTAGAAATGTCATCTATTTGCTAGTATTTTCTGACCATCTTTGAGGTTGAGGCATACTAACTTTAATGTTCCTTACAATCAAATCTTCATTTGGAGAGTATATATAATGACTCCAGAAAGCATAAATTTCTTCAGTACTTTAGTACTTAGTCCAAAATATTGTAAAAGAAATTATTACTGTCTTTTATTTAACCAAATCACAGAAAATCCTCAGGATGCCAAATTTTTCTACAGACTGTTTCTACTGATAATATGCATCTACCATTTTCAAAACTGAGCTCTTGGCCAGCATCAATGATTAATGTCCTCAGCCCAGCATTGTAGTGTTTAGTGACACCATACCCTTCACAAGAATTAACACAATATAGGAGTAATATACCATCTCCTGAAAACAATGAGGTAGTGGCTGTGTACTTTATTCTGTAAATGGTGAAAGAATGGAGTATAATACCTATATATACACAGTACACATACACGCAATTAATATATGCTTTATTCTATAAGGGAGGGTGGCTGAGATTTGGGTTAGAGTCCATTCTTAAATTGGGAATTATTCCAGAAAAGCCCCCAATTTGACCCCATCATAATTTTTCCAAGAAGTTGTAAATCTAGATTTATGGAACAAATATAATATCCATTGCATAGAAAATACATATAAATACTGTCAGAAGCTTATATTCTAGATGGAGAAATAAGATAATGCACTGTAAAGATTATGACACATCCACACACTCATATTTTACACACATTCACTTGTGTGCAAGAAAGAGAATGAATTGCACAGATGAGGTCAGCAGAAAATAGTTATTAATAAGGCTGTGGATGCTTTGTGGAAATCTGATAAATGAATTGTAGTTCAATATCTGATTAAAATTGCTTTCTTGAGCATAGATGCTAAATGAACCTAATTCTGACCTCTGGAGGTTTCTTGTCCAGGAAGACAATCTTAGGTTCCCTTTTCCTTCCTATGCAAAATCTAAATAAAATGTGTGTCTTGACTTTACATACCGTCCAAACACACTATAAATAAAATACAAACAAAATTTAAAAGGCTAAATGGTATATCATAATATTTGGTGGTGCAGTCATTATTGATTTTAAAATAAAATAGGCTAGGTATGCAAATGCTAAAAACTTTAAAGATGCTACAGGAAAGTCATCATATTTACATTGATTATATGCATATGTTTCATCAAGAACATCTTTATGTGGTTTAAAAATTTTTACTAGTTTAATAAAATTACTTTAATTGATAAAAGAATATGTAATTGAGAGGAGAAAAGCATGCCAACTGAAAGAACATAATAATTGCTACAAGCGAACATATATTCAGATTGTGACATTTTAAGTCTTAAGATAGGTAGCAAAATTTAAAATCACCTATGTCATCACCATAAAAAAGAAAATATAATAACTCAACAGATTTCTTTTTGACATGGGCAGGCACAGGGAACCAACAGATTTTTTAAAGGAGTAATTTTCTTATGGCCATGTAGAGCCACTGGCATTTACTTTTTTCATATACAGTGTTGGAAAACTTGGAAGACATAAAATATTCAGATTATACATGAGAAGGCAAAAAACAAGAAAAGTAAAGTAATTTTATTTCTGAATAAATCATTCCTAGAGATGAAACATGAAGAGAAGAAAGAAGAAGGCAATGTTTCCACAGTGATGCAATTTATACTCCTGGGATTTTCTGACCTTCCAAATCTCCAAGGGTTTCTCTTTGGCATGTTCTCCATTGTTTACATCATTATTTTACTTGGAAATAGCCTCATAATAATAATAACCAGGCTTGACCCTGCACTACAGAAACCCATGTATTTTTTCCTAGGGAATTTTTCCTTTTTGGAAATCTGTTATGTGTCTGTCACTCTACCCAGGATTCTGGTGAGCCTTTGGACTCAGGATAGAAATATTTCTAGGCTAAACTGTGCCACCCAAATGTGCTTCTTCCTTATGCTGGGAATCACAGAATGTTTCCTCCTGGCTGTGATGTCCTATGATCGCTATGTGGCCATCTGTAACCCTCTGCACTACCCTCTAGTCATGAACCAAAGGATGTGTATCCAGTTGGCAGTTGGTTCCTGGGTCGGTGCTATCCCTTTCCAGATAGGGCAAACATGCCAATTTTCTCTCTGGACTTCTGTGATTCTAACCAGATTAACCATTTCTTCTGTGACATCCCTCCCATTCTCAGGCTGGCCTGTGGGGACACTTCTGCACATGAGATATCTGTCTATTTAGTAGCTATGTTTTTTATTGCAGTCCCTTTTATGTTGATACTCGCCTCCTACAGCAAAATCATTTCCACCATTCTGAGGTTGCCAACAGCCCAAGGTCGGACCAAAGCCTTCTCCACATGTTCTTCCCACCTGGTGGTTGTTATTTTATTCTTTGGATCTGCCACCATAACTTATCTAAGGCCCAAATCCAATCATTCCGTAGGAACTGATAAACTTCTCTCTCTTTTCTATACCATTGTGACTCCTATTTTCAATCCCATGATATACACCCTTAGGAACAAGGATGTTATAGCAGCATTAAGAAAATTATTATGTAAAAAGTAGGGTGATAAGCTACTGTTCTTGTTTTAAATGACTGTCACATGGTTATCCAAGAAACATTTGAATCTCTATGTTACCCGTTTGGCAATAAAATAGCTTTTGCCTTATGATGTAATTTTAGATATGTAGCCTGAATGTACTGTGCTTAAATATATACTAGGCAAAGAAATTTACTTTAAATGCTACATGTCTAAAATCTTATCAACTGTATAAAATAATAATTTGCTTGACATTTTTCCATTCAAGTCTATGAACAGAGTCCAAACTTTTAAGATACTTGGCTTAAATATTTTGGAAAATATGTAAGATTAAGTTGCTCAAATAACTGCTTGAAACTTTGCACTTGTATTTGCTAGCATTCTTCTCTGACTATACAGCACAGAATTTCCAGTAAGTAAATAATGAATATTGTTGTGTGAGTGATTAAATGATTTAATGGATAAATAATATAATATTACTATATTTTATTACTATGATAATATTACTATGTCTTACTTTAAACTATTGCCAAAATCTAGCAATTTTAAAACATTGGTTAAAAAAAGCAGAAGTGTATTTATTTAATCTAATTTGCTCCTATGTAAAATTACTCAAGCCAATTCCCCAAAAGAATTCTTATATGGATTTAGCCCTCTCATTTTTCTGTTCTATAATACATATATTAGCTCTCTCATGGTATGTTCTATAATCAAAAATATTGTATAATATAATATACATATATATTGTATAATGCATATGTATTGTATAATGCATACATATAATACATATATTGTTGGCTTGAGAAATTTTTCTCATATATGAGAAGAAATATATATTGATTTAACAAGATAGATTTTTATTTATCTCCTTTTCAAAAGGATTGAAGGATAAGATTTAAAGGGTGATTTCTGATATCATCAGGGAACCATGTTCTAAACTTCCTGCTCTGCTATGTCTGAATGTATCTTCCATAACTGAGTCATGTTATGATCATTGGAGCCTCCAGGCACCAGGAAAGAGAAAGGGCTCATATTCTTCCTGTTAATTTTATAACTGAAATCATTGCAGATTCACCTGTATTTGGAAGAATATCTTTAGATGTATTTTCCCATTTTCTAATACTTTTCTTCTTCATTTACTGCTAAGATTTTAGAGTTCTTTACATAATCCAGAGACTACTCTTTCATTGTATATGTGACTTGCAAATATTTTCTCCAAGTCTGTAGCTCATTTTTCATCCTCTTTCAGAAAGCAAAATACTTCATTTTATGGGGTCCATATGGTAGTTTGAAGCTGTAACATACCCTAGAAAGGCCATGCTCCTTCAATCCATTCCTGTGGGTGTAGAGCTAATGTGGATTGCATGCTTGATTCTGTTATTTCATTTGAGATGTGACCTGCCACATTCAGGTTTGTTCGTAAACCTATAACTGTACTCCTTTATAAGAGGATACAACACATGCAGAAACTAAAAGAGAAAATTAAGAGAAACTCACAGTGAAAAGTGCAGAGAGCTCAGAGAAGTTGAGAGACAATGATTCACCCACAGAAGCTGGGGAGGAAGCCACTGCAAGAGGAGCTGAAGCTTTGACCCTAGGTGTGAAGGACAAAGAGATGCCATTACTTTGCCCTCCCCTGTGACACAGGTGACCCAAATAATGGCAGACTTTCTTCTTCA
The DNA here is from genome assembly GCA_004026745.1 of Myrmecophaga tridactyla. Taxonomy (NCBI): domain Eukaryota; kingdom Metazoa; phylum Chordata; class Mammalia; order Pilosa; family Myrmecophagidae; genus Myrmecophaga; species Myrmecophaga tridactyla. Next base: position 37,264 of record PVIY010017709.1, read on the forward strand.
GACAAGATATCATCCTGTTTATTCCATAATTTGGACATTTTCAAGGCCTTAGAAATGTAAAATTTGTAATCTAATAATTCCCCATTGTTAAATCTAACCCATTTCTAGTATATTGTACCTCAGCAGCTTTAGCAAGCCAAAACAGTGCAATATATGGAATTTTCCTTTTAAGAATTGTGTTTTTGGTGTCAAATTTAAGTAGTGTTCCATTAATCCTGGGTCCTGAATATTTTTTCCTATTCTTCTTTAAAAGAATGAATAATTCATATTTTCCATTTAAGAGTGTGGTGCATTTTGAATGAATTTTTGCAAAAACCATGAGATTAGTTTGATTTTGACTTTTTTACTCTGGGTGCCCAGCTGTTCCAGTAATATTTATTGAAACAAGTATCCTTCATCTAACAAATTTATTTTTCATCTTTGTCAAAATGAATTGAAACCTTCTTCTCTAGGACACATGTCATTCTCCATGACAAATGACATGTTAGGTCAACAGGCAAGTGTCAATAAATTTAAATACATAAAATTATACAATGAATTTTCTTCTACAACAATGGAATGAAGCTACAAATCAATAAAAGAGGTTATCATAGAAAATTCACCAATATGTGGCAATTAAACTACGCACTCCTGAAAACTCAGTGAGTCAAAGGAGATATCATAAGCTAAATTGGAAAATAACTTAAGGTTAATGAATATGAAATGCAACATACCAAAACTAATGGGATGTAGTAAACTCAGTACAGAGAGGTAAGCTTATAACTCTAAATGCTTGCATTAAAAAAGAAAAAGAATAACTCAAGTCAGAGACCTAACCTCACAACTAGAGGATCTATAAAAAGAAAAGCAAAATAAACTGAAAAGGAACAAAGAAAGGAAATAAAAAATACTAGAGCAGTTATATTTGACAGCATAAGAACAATAAAGAGAACCAAGAAAAGTACACTTGGTTCTTTGAAAAGATCAATAAAATAGGCAAACATTAAATAGACTAACAATGGAAACAAGAAGACAGAATTAACTCTAAGCAGAAATAGAAAGGATGAAATACCAAACTAGAATAAATGAAAGGATTATGGTAGGGTCATCCAGAGAAACAGACCTGTCAATGCATGCACACACACTCACACACACACACACACACACACACACACTCACGCTTGTGCTCACATGTGTATGGATAGATAGATAGATAATTAGAAATTAATTGACTGACTATAGTAATTGGGCCACATGACAGTGGGGAACAGTGCATTCAAATTCATTATAGCAGGCTGCAATTTGGGAAATCCAATGACAGATTAGAGGACTTCCCCAGGATAAACTTACTAGCTGAAGTAGCTAAAGGAGTCCCTCTTTCTCATTGCTAAAATCATCAATTTCCTCTTTAAGACCTTCAATTGATGGGATTAGATTTATGTCTTTGCTGAACACAGCCTCCTTTGTTGATTATAGATGTAATCACCCATAGATGTAACAATTTGCTGATTATTTATATTCATGAAACACTCTTGACAGTAACAATCAGACCAGTGTTTCCTTTTCCAATAACTGGGCACATTTACTTAGGTTGACACACTAACATAACTACCACAGTCCACCACTTGCCAAATTGCTGCCCATACACAAATGCTTCAGCCAACCACCAAAAAAAAAGCATTGAAACTTTTCTAACCCCTTGGGTTACAACACTGAATCCAGACTTTTGGCTCAATGGACCTGTAACAATAAATTCAGCCTCACCCAACTCTATGCTCCTTCTACCATTATCCCATATCCTTATTAAACACTCCCACAATATTTCCCTGATTTATATATATAGACATTGGATAAATCATTGAGTTCTTTGGAGTGTAACCTACCTTCACTTTTTACCTCCCTTTTCAGGGCCTATGGGGATTTCAGTCCAGTTAGAGGCCTGGAAGGAAAGAGGAATGGTGGGGGTGTATCATGAGAAGATTTAGAATTGTCATTCAAGCCAACTACCTTAGGGCATTCTATTAGAGTTTCATCAGGTGAAACATAGTTTATATCTTCAGATGGAGGTGAGAGGGCTATTTTCTCAGGTGAGAAAGTAACAGATATATCATTTTATATATCTTCAGATGGGGACAAAATGTCTGACTCCTCAGGGAAGGCTAGAGTTCAGGTGGTTGACTCCTCAGGCACACCATTATACAGAAAAGAACACACAGCAGAATCTAGGCTGTCAAATCAATACTCTCATCATTATAAGCCCATATGTCTCCTTTCCAATTTTCAGGACCAAAATACTTCCCAATCTATGCCCTCGATTTAGAATTAGACACTATGCAAATGGGGAAATTTAATTTACAATTTGATTTGTTTCACTTGAACAATGATCTTTTGGTCAGGTTTTCAGAAATATCATGTGTGTGCCTACAGGAAATAAGACTTTTTTCAGGCCACACATAGAAACCTTTAAATCCTTCATGTAATGTATAAGTTTGGAATTTGAAGCCTTGATCTCATCCCTTTATTTTACAACTATATACAACATGTTTATTAATGATCAGTCAACATCATATTTTTAACCCCACAGAACTCTTTTAAGATACTAAATACACTTGAGACTTGCCTTTTACAAGCATTTGAGTATCCATGTCTAAAGATATTTTGCACATCTCTGTTGCCAATTCATGCCATATACTATCAGTATCATGTCCATATATGTACATATGTATACATATGTATGCCAGTGGCACAGAAACTTCAGGAAAGTACATGAATGAAGGTTTGCATCACCCCACCAGGCAAAGAAATACAGCTAATTAAGGTGATTGCTGAGGGTAAAAGTGTTATGGAATGGATCATGTAAGAAGGTAGCTACCAGTATAAGTTATGTCCCTGTGACCATTTACAGAAATAAGGAGTATAATGTTTATGAATATTTCTTTCTTGCTTTGTTATATGTGTGTTTATCTATACACATAAACAAATATCTTTGTTTTCTGCCATCTGCTATCCTATCATCATAGGACATAACTTCAAGTTGTACTAATTAGGATATTGGATAAGTTTAAGAGTGAATGTTTCTCAAGGAGCTGAATTCTCTTTTGAGGAATGTTAGTGCATTTCCAGATGTATGTAGGAGAATTGAATATTGTATAGTGAAAATAAGGCACAGTATTTATTAAGAGATTTTTCTATATATATGATGCCATTTTGACAAGAGTATGACTGTGATGTTTCAGTTCATGTGTCAACTTGGCAGGTTATGTTGCCTAGTTGTTGGCCCAATCAAGCACTAGCCTGATTATTACTGTGATGACATTGTGTGGATATAAATCATGGTAAGTTGATGTCATCTATGGTTGATTATATCTATTATCACCTGCGGAGATTGTCTTCAACAATGAGAAGAGTGTCACTCAGTCATTAGAAGTCCTGAGCAGGAATAGTGATTTCAGCAGTCAGAATAGAAAACTTCCGACTCTACTTCAGCCAGCCAGTTTCTCCTGGGGAACTCACCGAAAACTTCTTCAGAGTTCCTACCCTGCCCTGCTCTATGGGAGAGCCCCTCCCCACAGTTATGTGAGCAAATTTCTATAAAAATTAATAAGATTTAAGTAATATATACACTCACACATAACAACTCCTGTTGGTGCTTTTTCCCTAGAGGACTGTGAAAAATACAGCAACTGAAATAATCAAATATCTAGGAATAAAGTTAAACAAAGATGTAAAAGACTACACATAAAAATCACAAAATATTTCTGAAACATAAGTAAACCAACAAAACCTAAATAAATGGAAGTATTTTGTGAAGTTTGCATGCACACCAATAGGTTGTTGAGAAGAATTGATAATATTCCTCAAGACATAGGATCAATCAACAAAATATCAAAGCCTCTATGATGCTAGGGGCTTGAGCACAGTAACTCATTGAACAATAAAAATGTTTGAGAAAGGGCTAATTCCAATGAAGCTAGATTTAAAAGTAAAATGGCATGCATCCCTGGCAGTCTGAAAGATGGTGTGCTTACCCAAGTCTGCACCCTTTTAAGGCAAAATAAAAAGGGAAAATCCAAGCTACTAGTCCCTTGCTGAAAGTGAAACAACATAAACTCAGTGAACTTGGGAGCAACCACCAAGCTACACATGCACACTTTGGTAAATTTTAAAACTTTAAATGACTAAGAAGGATATATTGGCTCAAGCAGAACATTTGAACAATAAGTGACTTATGCTGACTAACAGGTTACCCTTATGTAGCCAGGCTAAATGATAAAAGAAAAAAATCTGAATAGACTTATCAGTGCCTGCACACTGGTGGTGAAAGAGACTTCACAGAATCAGTTCAGCTAAGCTTCTAAAAATAAATGAATGTCCAAATTAACATAAGAATTGACCTGCTAGGGATAGGAAAATAAGGATCCAGAATCTATGCAATAGATTTTATCAATGTCCAGTTTTCAATAAACAATTAGACATTCAAAGAAACAGGTGTGACACATAGTGTGATACAAGAAAAAAGACTAGCTGTCAGAAGTAGGGACTACTTCTGAAAGGGCCCAAATGTGACCCATGGATGACAAATACATCAGTGTTGGCAATATACTCATGTGCAAACAACTAAAGAATTAAAGGAAGAATTTATTTTTAAAGAACAATATCCAAATAATTAAAGGATAGTTTGATGACAATATCTCAACAAATAGAGACTATCAATAAAAAATTAAAAATCATGAAAAAGAAACAAATAACAATGATGGAGTTGGAAATTTAAATAGCTGAAAAAGCCATTAAAGGGGCTTAACAGTAGATTTCAGCTGGCAGAAGGAAATGCAATCAAACATAACAACAGAATGTTACAGACAATATTCTGAAGAATAGAAGGAATATAGTGAAGAAAAATAAAAGATTCAGAGAATCATGAGATAATATTAGTAAGCACACTACCATGTACATAGTGGAGTAACAGATAAAAAAGATAAAATGGGGCCAAAGTAATATGGAAAGAAATATGGCTGAAAATTTCAAGAATTATTGAAAACAATCTCCACATCAAAGAAATTTAATGAACTCAAAGTATGATATCCTAAAAAAGATACATGGCCAGAGACATTATTTTTAAAAGGTTCAAATACAGTGTTAATGACAATGTTGAAGTCAGCAAGACACTTCACGCAGAAAGCCTATAACCAGTGAGATTAACAACTGATGTGCCATTAAAAACTTGACCAGTAGACACGGTAAGACAGGATCAAAGTAAATCAATGTCAACCAGATACATATCTAAAAATAAAAAATAAACCCTCTTTTCAAAATTGAAGGTGAAATACTAACATTTAGAGGTGAAAAAAATTATAAGATCTTTGCCTAGATGCTCTGTCTTGCATAAAATTATAAAAGTAATTTATATTTAACTTGAAAACAGGTGGAACCATATAGTTCTTTGAATTAACACAAAGAAACAAAAACACACAATTAAAGAAAATTGTGTTGGGAAATATAAAAACTGGAATAATTAATTTATTTCTCCTCTTGATTCCCTTAACTGATTTAAAGTGAATTGAAAAAATATATATATATAATTACTTGGTTTATAATATAGAAATGTAATATATTTTATAATAAAATTTAAAAAGAAGTGGTTTGAAGGAAAGCTGTATTGGCAAGAGGAAATTACATCAGCTGTTACCTGGAATCTATAGGAAGAAGTGATGAAAATCATATATGTTTAATAACAGGATTAGGGTAGCAAACTCTATAAATATATACTTGCTCTCCATTCTAACTTTAGCTTTTTAGAGGGAATAACACTATTCAGGGATAAATTTTCTTTATTTCAGTGGAATTAAACTCATATAAATCTAATATAGATCTTGATAAGATTATGTTATATAATTTCTACATCAACTTTTAAGAAAGCAATTAAAAATATAATTTAAATAATGCAAATATTATACTAGAACATGTTCACATAGTAGAAAGAAGACAGTAAAGACAAATAGAGGGGGAAATGAGTTCTACAGAAGACATATACAAAATGGTCAATGTAAATTGAACCATATCAGCAGTAACATTAAATTTGCATGACCGAAATAATCCACTCAATAGGTATGAATTATCAGGTTAAGTTTATGAAAGATCCATATTTTGCCTTTATGGAAAGCAACATTTGAGATTCAAAGATACAAATTAGAAGTACAAGGATGGAGAAAGTTGAACTATCATGAAGTGAGCCAAAGTGTTTATACAAATGACAGATAAATCAGGCCTGAAAAATATGTTATTACAAATTAAAAAGGCTATTTTATAATGATGAAGGGTCTTATATATAGATGTGATTTGTGATAATAAAGCTCAAAATTACATGATGTCAAAATTGACATAACTGGAGGAAGAAATAAATAATCCAATGATTATCTTTTGACATTTTAATTTACTATTTTCAATAATGGATAGACAGCAGACAGAAGATCATATGTATTATGAGATATGAAGGATATTCTAAATCAGTTATACATAACATAGATCTCTAGAACATGCCACCAAAACAAGCAATATACATAATCTCAAGTACATTTGGAATATTCTCCAGGACTGACCATATTCTAAACTATAAATCAAAGTGTAATAATTAAATTGGATGAATTCACACAAAATATGACTATTTGACTACAATGGAATGAAAAAGAAATCAGCCACAGAGGGAAAGTTGTGTAATTCACATTTATGCGTGTTTAAGTTCGGCAGGAAGCTATAACACTTTTGACATGTTGCATTGGCTTAGGCAATGGTAATAAAGTGGATCACAGTTTTGAAGCAAAATAGAAGCATCATCAAGCAATACTTTCTCACCAACTTTATCAAAATTTCTGGTGCTAGCTGATGGCAATACTTCAGGTTCCTTTACTTGGATTGCTGGTTTGTGTTACTCTGGAGTGAGTTGTTATAAGGTGCATTATGGGAACACAGCAGTTAGAGGGGAGACACTACTGCTAAACTTACAAAAATAAAAATAATTTTAAGGGAATACTATGATCAAATAAATGACAACAATTTTGATCACCTAGATGACATGGACAAATTCCTGGAAAGAAACAAACTACCAAAACTGTATAAAAATTTAGAAAATATAAATATAACTAGAGCAAATAAAGTGATTAAGCTAGTCAAAACCTACTCTCCATAAAGACAATCATTGTTTAGATGGCGTCACTGGTAAATTCTACAAACATTTAACTTAGAATTAAAACCACACCATTCACAAGCTCTTTAAATAGAAGTGAAGAGAATTAATTTCAACTCATTTTATGACGCCAATAACCTTGGTAAAATGTTACTTCTACAGGACCAGAGCGTGAAGGATATTAAGGAATGATGAGGGAGACAGATGGGATCAGGGGGTCTGAAGATTAGTGACAATAGACCACAGACAACTTTACTCTTAACTAGTTCCTGCTTATATACTGCAGGGTTTATGTGACAAAAAGCTTGCATGCATTTCGTAAGAAAACAGAGTGCTTACTTTTCAGTGTTTACTCCCCACATACTAAAGATAGCCATAAAGAACTTGAGATTAAGGAAAAAAACATTCTCTCCCTCCCAGACTCTTCTCCATTAAGCAGATAACAATCTCCACAGTTCACTGCAGTCGCCACTCTGAAGCCAGTTGCTCCCAATAAATTCCTCAGGTCTTGTATTAACCCTTGCTCCTACAGTAATAAACCCAAGCAAAGGCATAATAAAAGAGAAAACTATATACCAATATCCCTTAAAAATATAGCTACAGAGGTCCTCAGTTAAATATTAGCAAACCAAAAGCCAGTAATATAGAAAGCATCTATTTTCTTTCTGGATAAATGATAGCACTGATAATTTAAATTAATTTCATCTTTTTAAAGATGTCATTTCCACATCTTTTGGCATTCATTATTTTCTGATGCACTATCAACTGTCATTTTCATGGTTTTTCCATATGCTTTTTCTATTTTTTACTGTTTATGTCTGTTTCCTTATATGCCTAGGTGTGATTTACATTGCAATCATTATGCTTTGTGCTCTCATAGATTCTTACACCTGAGTATTAATGTACTTTATCATTCGAGTCTCAGATATTAACTCTTCAAATAACTCTTCTGCCCATTCTAGTACTCCTCATGATCTAGGGCTTAAATTGTGCATGATATGCTATGTGATATTGTGCCACATAATAGCCAATATTCATATTGGATATGAAAACTGTTTTAATTTCCTCACTGCAAAACAAACAGCATGCAATGGGTTAGCTTAAACAATCTGGGTCACAAGTTTGAAAACAGCATAAGTTCAAAATCAAGACATCAGCAAAGTGATGCTTTCTCCCAGAAGGATGTGGTATTATAGGGATGACAGCCAGCAATCCTTGGTCCTTTCCATTTCTGTCACATGGCAAAGCACATGGCACACTCTCCTTGCTCTCCCATGTTCAGTTGACTTCAAACATCTGGTTGCTCCCTTTCTTTTCTCTCTCTGTGACCTTTCTTATAAGGCCTTGAGTAATAGAATCAAGATGCATTCTGATTCAAACGGGCCACATTTTAATTGAAACAACTTAATCAAAAGGTGCTATTTACAATGGGGTCACAGCCACAGGAATGGACTTGGATTGAGAAAATTTTTTTTTTAGGGTATATAACTACAAGCTACTAAAAAACTTTTTAAAGATAACTTTATTGTATTATTATTGTTTTTGTGGTTGTCATTGCTTTTTCCTATGCCTCAGTTTGCACAGCATATATTCATTGATGCACAACTTTATTAATTATTCTTCATCTGAAACCCACAGATATTAAGTCTATTAAAATTTTTTCAACTTGAATATTATATTTTTCAGTTCTGGAATTCACATTTTGTTCTTCCTTGTATTTTCCAACTGTCCACTAATATTTCCCATTAATTTGTGGAATTAATGGGAAATTAACTCCCATTAATTAATTGGGATTCCCCAATATCCCATTCTTAACATATTTATAGTTGTTTTATTTCCCGTTTTGCTTGGTAATTATATTAGACTGTCTGTATTTGTATTGTATAATTTTCTCTTGATTATGGATAATACTTACTTGCTTTTACTCTGTCAAATATACATATATGTATCTATATTAATTTTATGCTGCACATGTTATGTAAAGGAAGAGAAGATAATATTCCCTGCCAGAATATATTTTGCAGTTCACCTAGCTGACTGCAGTGATAAAGGCCTGAGTCTGTTGCTGATCTTCATCTAGAATTTGTTGAAATTTTAATTACAATCATTTTAACACTGATTTCCGATATGTGTACTATTTATACATACTAAATGATAAGGATATCTTCTGCGTATTGCTTAGGCCAAGAATAACAGGATATCTTTGATGCTTTTTAGTTTTTTTAGAATACCTTTATGTAACATTTCATTTGTTTCTCGTTAGTGTGTTGAATATATAACCTGCCATATTCCCCAAACAAAAGTATCTCATCTTTCAAGACATTTGCTAGTTTCTTTCTTCTCTGTTTATTTCTAACTTAAACAGGATTAATTTATGGGGAAATTGATTTATGGGGAGATCACCTTTAGCATTTGTTAATTTTATATTTTCAAATCATAAGCTCAATTGTAATTCAGTTGTGTTATATCTGGTTATTTCTCAAAGTGAATTAAATCTATTGATGTATTGATATCAAATTTAGGAAGAATAAAATTCAGGCTTTTTTGTTTGATGATGGTTTATCAGCACCTGAGTGTTAGGGTATTTTGTGCACAGTGAAGTGTGTTATCAATCTATCAGTATAACAGTGCAGTAGCTTAAAAGATAGTGTGCAATTATAAAGAAACATATACAGAGTAAGAAATGGAATATTGCCTAGAATTATGGAAATCCAAAGTATAGCAGTCAAATCTAAGAACAGTGATGGCTAGGCAAGTTAGTATTTAAAGACTTGCTTAAGTGATCAGGTAATTGTTTTCATGCCATCTTTTGGTTTGCTTGTTTGTTTGATTCATTTTTAAATAATTATATTCACACATAATGCAATCCATCCTAAGCGTATAGACATGCCTTTGCCACTATAATCTATACGATGACATTTTCCTTTTTTCCACAAAGAAGCCATATTCCTCCCCAATGTCCCTTCCCTGTTGAAATTTAGTTTTGGCATAATGCCTTTATTACATTCAGTGGAAGCATATTACAATGTTACTGTTGAATATAGATGCTAGCTTGCATTGATTGTACTTTTTCCCATATGCCATCTATTTCAACACCTTGTAATGTTGATACTCATTTGTTATCCTTCAGGCAAAAATGTTTATTTGTATGCTTAATCATCATCATTGTCCATTATAGTCATTCCTAAATTATGCCATCTCAGTCTTTATCCTCTATCTTTTCTTCTGGTTTCAAACATGCCCCCCCCCCCAGCCCTTCTCCTTCAATCATACATTGAGCTTCATTCAGTGTCCTTATATTACTGTACTGCAATCAGGTAGTATTGTGCTATCCATTTCTGAACTTTTACAATCAATCCTGTTGCACAATCTGCATTCCTTTAGCACCAATTGCCTAATCTCTGCCCTATTTCTAACTCATCATAACCTGTGTTCTTACTTCAATTCTCAAAGTTCATTCATTAATATTTGTTCATATTAGTGAGACCATACAGGATTTGTCCTTTTGTTTCTGGCTGATTTCATTTAGCATAATGTGCTATAGGTTCATATACATTATTACATGCTTCATGACTTCATTCTGTCTTATAGCTTCATAGGTATATAGCACAGCTTGTTTAGCCACTCATCCTTTGATGGACATTTGGGCTGTTTCCATCTCTTGGTAATAAGAAAGAATGCCTCTATAAACATTGGTGTGCAAATGTACATTTGTGTCCTTGCACTCAGGTCATCTTAATATATACCTAGTAATGGCACTGCTGGATCATATGGCAATTCTTTACTTAGCTTCCTGAAGAACCACAAAACTGCCTTTCAGAGAAGTTGTACTATTTTACATACCCACTAACATTCACGTGTGCCTCTTTCCCCATATCCTTTACAACACTTGCTATTCCCTGTTTTTTTTTTAATGGCCATTCTAGTGTGTGTCAGATGGTATGTCACTGTGTTTCTGATTTGCATTTCCCTAACAGCAAGTGAAGTTGAGCATCTTTTTACATGCCTTTTAGGTATTTATATTTCCTCATCTGAGAAGTGTCTTTTTAAGACTTTTGTATATATTTAAATTGGGTTGTTTGTCTTTTTGTTGTTGAGTTGAAGAATCATTTTATATATTCTGGATACTAAACCTTTATTTGATATTTGGTTTCCAAAAATTGCCTCCCATTGCAGAGGCAGCCTTTTTACTTACTTGCCAAATTTCTTTGATGCACAAAATTGTTTAATTTTGAGGAGTTCCCATTTATCTACTCCATTTTCAATGCTCATGCTTTGGGTGTACCATCCAGTAAACTGTTTCCTATTACAAGAGTTATAAGATATTTCCCTACATTTTCCTCTAAAAGTTTTATGGTCTTAGCTGTAATGTTTAGACCTTTTATCTATTTTGAATGAATTTTTGTATAGGGTGTGAGATATGGATCCTTTTTCATTTTTGGGGGTATGGATATCCAGTTCTCCAACCTCATTAACTGAAGAGACTGCTTTGTCCCAGG
>PVIY010017710.1:0-43201 GCA_004026745.1 Myrmecophaga tridactyla
AAAAAAAAAAAAAAAGAAAAGAAAAGAAAAGAAACATGGCTACTGGAACACAGCTCTGCATTCTCAGGCAGTTCCCCCCAGCTTCTCCATTACCTCTTGGATAACAAGGTGATATCTACTTAATGTGTAAGAATAACCTCCAGGATAACCTCTAGACTCTGTTTGGAATCTCTCAGCCATTGACACTTTGTCTCATTTCACTCTTCCCCCTTTTGGTCCAGAGGATTTTCTCAATCCCTTGATGCTGCGTCTCAACTCATTCTCGGATTTCTGTCCCACATTGCCAAGAAGGTCCACACCCCTGGGAGTCATGTCCCACGTAGACAGGGGGAGGGTGGTGAGTTTGCTTGTTGTGTTGGCTGGAGAGAGAGGCGCGAGTGCAGTTTTTAAGAGCAGGGGTTAGGTGATGACATGAAAGGGGCAGCACATTAAACAAAGGATTATTACGCTAGCGGGTTGAGCAGCGGGTGGTTAGATATCCATCAAACAATGAGTGAATAGATGTTTGCTGCACAAAGACCTTGATTGTAAAGGTACACCTCCCGTTCCGGGGTGACGTCGTGATTCCAGCCATAGAGCCCTCCTTTATTCCCCCGACCTAACAGTCGGAGCGCGCTGATGCCCTGACGCCCGTGGGGAGGGAGGGGGTCGCGCAAGCCAGTAGGGAGGTTCGCTCTAGCTCTTGCTCAGAGCCTCAAAACCCGGTTTCTGCCCGTCCCTCAGGGGTCTGGTCTGCTTCGCAGCACAGTTACAAGCACGAGGGCTGGTTGCCCCGAGCCTTGCCGCGGGGCCTGGGCGCTGCCGGGCGCATTCCTTTCCCTCCCGGGCGTCGCTGCTTTTTTAGTTCCAGACTCTGCGGCGACTTGCCCAGAAAGACAAGAATGGCGCCCAAAGGGCCTGGTGATGGTGGTAGGGGATTGGGACGGAGGGGGTGATCAGACATGGACACCTGAGTGCAGCGGGAACCCAGAAGAAGGAGTTGGGGGTTGGGAGAGATTGAGGCGAGGCTGCGGCCGCTGGCGGAACAGGCGAAGCGCCCTCGGAGCGACGCGAGGCTCCAGGGTTCCTAGGTCCCGGCGCCTCGAGCTTCCGAGCGCATGTAGAGGAAAGAACACGAGCTGCAGGTCCGTGCACATTCTGCACTCCAGATTTTCGCAGAATTCAGTAGGGTACTAACTCCTCATAGGCTTTTATAAGTCTAAGAAGGAGAGAGATTAGAAAACGCCCCCAATACTGTAAAATACGAACGCCACAGGGAGAAGGCCACATCTGTCGCCTCACTTTTTGTTGCAGTTCTGCCCATATCTGGCACTAATATTTGGGGTGCTGAGGTCTGAGGGCTCTTTCCCTCTTAGTATTGAAGTCCTAAACCCAATACATCTAAATACCAAGGTATAGAGTTCCTCGCGATTCATAAACATGAGAAATTTCAGAGGAAAAGAGTCACACTAGGCAAAAGAAAGTGTGAGACTAAAGAGGGAGATGTTTATTTGGTGCAGCATTCATATTTTGGGTAGTGCATTTCCTAATTTAACTTGTATGGTCAGTTCAGTTGAACACCGTAAGTACTGGAATTTTGAGATTTTCCTGGTTTGTCCAGGTTCTTGTGATTCCCCGATATATCCCAGATTAATCTGGGCAATGAATAAAGAAGTATTTGCAAAGAATGGGGATAAAGGAGGAAATATTCAACTTCCCCATTTGGAAAATCTCTGATATTCTTGCAAGCAGTGGGGCAACCAAATCAATAGGACAAGCCCTCCTTTTATAGGGGTTTGCCCCTATGAAACTTATTCCTGCAAAGGATAGGCTACACCTACTTAAAAGTAGCCTAAGAGTCACCCCCAGAGACCCTCTTTCGTTGCTCAGATGTGACCTGTCTAAGCTAACTCAGCAGGTGAGCTCACTGCCCTCCCTCCTAAGTGGGACATGACTCCCAGGGATGCAAATCTCCCTGGCAACGTGGGATAGAAATCCCAGGATGAACCAGGACCCAGCATCAAGGGATTGAGAAAGCCTTCTTGACCAAAATGGCGAAGAGAGAAATGAGACAAAATAAAGTGTCAGTGGCTGAGAGATTTCAAACAGAGTTGAGAAGTTATCCTGGAGATTATTCTTATACATTATATTGATATCCCTTTTTTGTTTATGGTGTGCTAGAGTGGCTAGAGAGAAGTACCTGAAACTGTTGAGCTGTGTTCCAGTAGCCTAGACCCTTGAAGACGACTGTATAAAGATATAGCATTTACAACGTGACTGTGTGGTTGTGAAAACCTTGTGTCTGATGCTCCTTATATCTAGGGTATGAACAGATGAGTAAAAAATATGGATAAAAAATAAATAATAGCGGGGATGAAGGGTAAAATAAATTGGGTAGATGGAAATACTAGTGGTCAATGAGAGGGAGGGGTAAGGTATATGGTATTATGAGTTTTTGTTTTTTATTTTTATTTCTTTTTCTGGAGTGATGCAAATGTTCTTAAAAAATGATCATGGTGATGAATACACAACTATGTGGTAATATTGTGAGCCAGTGATTGTGCACCATGTATAGAATGTATGTGTGTGAAAATTTTTCTTTAAAAAAAAAATTTATAGTATTGTTAGAGTCCCTTGAGGGTCCGACAGGGGGGAATATACATATATATATATGTACACACACATATATTTTTATTTATATTTATTTATTTATATATATAATATTTATATGCAACTATTAAACTTTCCCACCCAGGAAACCCTAGGTACCCACTCAACCACTGGGGACTCCCAAGAAAATATGCCAAGCCCTGTATATTGAGGCTTGCTGTCACGAAACTTATTTCTGTAGGGGAGAAGCTAAGACTACCCATGATTGGACCTACGAGTTGCTTCCAGGAAGGCAATTTGTTGCTCAGATGTGACTTCTCTCTCTCTCTCTAAGCCCAACTCTGCAGGGAAAATCATTACCCTGCCCCCACGTGGGACATGACATTCAGCAGTGAAATCTCCCTGAGAGGGCATGACTCCCAGGGATGAGTCTGGCTTTGGTACTGTGGGATCAACAACACCTTCTGGACCATGAGGGGGTAAAAAAGTGTAATAAAATAAGGCATCAGTGGCCATGATCAAATGGAGTCAAGAGGCCATTCTGGAGGCCTACTCTAAAGAAAGCTTCAGTTAGATAGTGCTAATTGCCATGATTTGCTAACCTCCAAACAACATCACTCCTCTTGATTCTTAAGAACACCTAGCACTCAAATTGAGACTCCATAAAGGTTTCATGCACTAGGTTTTCCTTCCTGGAACCTATAATTCCTGGATGGTTCCTAGGTAAGATAAATCCTGAAACTCAGAGGGACTAGCCTCTCCAGGATTATCAGTTAATAACATCCCCCTATCCTTTAGTGCTGACGCCGCTTCTCAAAATGAAAAAGTCAGAACGGGCATTGCCCAAAGATCCTTAAAGACTGGGAGAAGGATCAAAGGAGAAGGAGGCAGTACAACAGAGAAAATAGGAATATTTATTCTTTTATTTTTTATTTAAAATTTTTTTATTCATTTGGAACATATTTGGGTATATGGCTTGAAGTATAGATCAAACCTTTAAAAAATAAATAGCTACCCAGTTATTCCAGTCCTTTTCTGAAACATCCATTTTTCCATTTTCTCCCCCTATTTGAGAGGCAAATTCCATTATACACTAAATTCTCATAAATATTTGCATTTATTTCTTGATTTCTTTTTCTGTTTCATTGGCCTAATTACATGCCAATACAACTCTATTTTTATTTGAGATTTTATAATGATTTAATATTGATCATTCTTTCTCTTTTTATTATTGTCTTTTTCAGGTATCCCCCCCTCCCTGCCAGTACTTCTTGCTCATTTAATTTCCCACTGGAACTTTAGAATTAGCTTCTCTAGGGTAAATTAATAACTTGGGGCTTTTATTGCTATTTCATTTAATGTAATAATTAGTTTAGGGAGAAATGACAATTTTATGACGTTGTCTCTTCCTTCCAAGAACATTACATGCATTTCCATTGATTCACTATTCTTTTGTGTCCTTCACTATTGTTTTAAAGTTTTCCTCAGATAGATTCATCCTAGGTGTTTTAGTTTGCTAAAGCTGCCAGAATGCAATCTACCAGAAAGGCTGGCTTTTACAATGAGGATTTGTTCGCTTACAAATTTATTTAGTTCTAAAGCTGTGAAAATGTCCAAATTAAGGATGATAGCCCCTCTGAAGAAAGGCTGCCAGCATCTGGGACATCTCTGTCACATGTGAAGGCACATGGCTGACATGTGCTGGTCCTTCTTTCCTGTGTTTTGTTGCTTCCAGCTTCTGTCTTCAGTGGCTTCCCCTCTCAACTTCTTTGGGTGTGTCCTTGTCTCTCAGCTTCTCTGAGCTCTCTTGACTTTTTCTGTGTTTCCTTTATCCTCTTATGAAGGATTCCAGTAAGCAGATTAAAACTCGCCTTGAACGGGGTTGGTCACATTTCATTTGAAATCAAAAGGTCCTACCCACAATAGGTCTGCACCCATAGGAATGGATTAAAACAACATGGCCTTCTCTCTCTAAGCCAACTCAGAAGGTTGGTTCTCTGCCCTCCCCTCTATGTGGGACATGACTCTCAGAGGGGTAACTCTCCCTGGCAATGTGGGACAGAACTCCTGGGATGAACGAAGACCCGGCATCATGGGATTGAGAAAGCCTTCTTAACCAAAAGGGGGAAGAGAGAAATGAGACAAAATAAAGTTTCAGTGGCTGAGAGATCTCAAATAGAGTCAAGGGATTATCCTGGAGTTTATTCTTATGCATTATATATAGATATCCCTTTTTGGCTTATGGTGTATGGTAGTGGCTAGAGGGAAGTACCTGAAACTGTTGAACTGTATTCCATAGGCTTAATTATTTTTTAAAAATTTTCCATTATGTTTTTAAATGCAATTTTGTTGAGATTTATTCACATACAATATAATTATCCAAAGTATACAATCAATGGCTCACAGTATCATATAGTTATGCACTCATCACCACAGTCAATTTTAGAACATTCTCATTACTCAAAAAAATAAAAATAAAAATAAAAAAGAACACCCAAAACACCCCATACCTCTTATTCCCCCTTATTATTATTTTTTCTCTTTATTTTTTTACTCATCTGTCCACATACTAGATAAAGGGAATGTCAGTCAGAAGATTTTCACGATCACATGCACACACCATAAAACTCGTATAGTTATACAATCACCATCAGGAATCAAGGCTACTGATTACATTTCAACATTTTCAGGTGTTTCTTTTTAGTTATTCAAATACCTGGAAACTAAAAAGAATATCTATATAATGCATAAGAATAATCTCCAGAAAGACCTCTTGACTCTATTTGAAATCTCTTAGCACACTGAAACTTTATTTTGTTTCATTTCTTTTCCTTGTTTGGTCGGGAAATCTTTCTCAATCTCATGATGCCGGAACTAGGAATCATGTCCCACATTGCCAGGGAGATCTACACTCCTGGGATTCATGTCCCACACAGGCAGGGAGGGCAGTGAGCTTACCTGTGGAGTTGGCTGAGCGAGAGAGAGGCTACAACTGAGCAACAAAAGAGGTTCTCAGGGAGTGACACTTAGGCAAAAATTATAAGTAGGCTTAGCTTCTCCTTTGCAGGAATAAGTTTCATAGTGGCAAGCCCCAAGATCAAGGGTTTGGCTTATTAAATTGGTAGTCCCTAATGCTTACAAAAATATCAGGAATTCCCCAGATTTGGAAGTTTAATATTTTCACATTTTTTCACCAGTACCTCAAGGAGACTTTGCTAATACTTTTTAAATTTTCTGCCCCAATTACCCCAGGATGTATTACATTAACCTGTATAAAAAAACAAGAAATTCATCCCCTATTGTACTGGTTTAAAAGGATTATGTACCCTAGAAAAGCCATGTTTTAATCCTGATCCATCTCCATCCATTGCAGATCGTGGCTACTACTGCCATAAACACCAGTGTGCAGATGTCTATTTGTGTTCTTGCTTTTCAGTTCCTCCAAGTTTATACTAAAAATGGGATTGCAGAATCATACGGTGTATTAGCTAGGGTTCTCTAGAGAAACAGAATCATCAGGAGATATCTGTAAATAAAAAACTTATAAAAGTTTCTCATGCAGCTGTGGGGATATGAGTCCAAGTCCTGTAGGGCAGGCCGTGGGTTGACAGCTCCAATGAAGGTCCTCAACAAACTCTCAGGAGAGGCTGGGTGGCTGAAGCAGGAAGAGTGGTTGTCTCTTGTGAATCCTCCTTAAAAACCTTCCAGTGATTAGATTATACATTGCTCATTGCTGATTGCAAATGCAATCAGGTGTGGATGCAGCCAACACGGACATGATTTAAATACATGAAATGTTCTCACAGCAACACAGGCCAGCGCTTGCCCATCCAGACAACAGGTCACCATCACCTGACCAAGTTGACACATGAAACTGGCCATCACACATGGCAACCCTATACTTAGCCTCCTGTGGAACCACAAACTGCTCTCCAGAGAGGCTGCACTATTCTATTTCCCTAAAAACAGTGAATAGGTACATATTTCTTGCCCCATTTTCTCCAGCACTTGTATCTTTCTGTTTATTTTTTAAACAGTTTTATCCACACATCAGGCAATCCATCCTAAATGAACACACACTTTACATCCAGGTAAAATCACATAGGTATGCATTCACCACCACAATCTATATGAAAACATTTCCATTTTTTAAAAAGGAGAAACAAAAACAGCACCCCAAGAATCCCATCTCCCTCCCATATATCCCCCTCTTGTTGACATTTAGTTTTCTTAAACTGCATGAAAGTTCTTCTTTTATTATCTGTGAGGAAAGGCGGTGGGCACTAGAGGGAATTGAGTTTGAGATGTCATGAAGCAGACATTCCCCAATCCTTTGTCTTCTGACAGTTTTTTTTTTAAATGCAGATCCCATGGTGCCTCTTGAAACAGGTGCTACATCTGACTTTCACATGGTGGTGTGAAGGAATCTATATTTCAAGATCCCCAGGTGATCCTATCGCCAGTTAGGTTTGGGAACTACCACAATCCCATTTCCTATCTCCCCTTAGCACAGTCTTTTGGCTCACTATTCATGGTGGTGGATCATCATAGAAATTACTAGTACTACAAACTGCCACACAAATCCAGCTTGTACCAAATCTGGTTCTGATATGACTTGCTTTATCACTTCAGGGCTTTGCTTAGATGTGGCAAACAGAGTGGGTAATTTTCTGATTGCAGAGAAGTAATATGATGTACAAATTACTCAGGAGACATAACATTTAAAAATCATACTGAAAAGTGTCCAATGAAAAAAATCTAGCAGGGTCCATAAAACGTCTTAATAGCCACCATTCATTTAGCAGATTACAAAATCATTTAACCGATTACAACTCTGCTAAAATATATCTTCCATGGACTTAGTCTTGGGCCAAACGCTGTGCTAAGCATTTCATAGTACCTTGTTTATCCTCAGAAAGATACTAAGCTCCAGAAAGGTTAGGTAATAATGTTGATAAAATAACTTCCAATCACTGCATTTTTTACTGTATGTCAGACACAGTGTATTTGCTAGTAGTTTAAAGATACTGTTTGTGGACTCCTATGTTTGTGCCAAGCATATGAAACATGAATTTAATCTTTACAGCTAACCATCTAAGGGACATAATATTATTTCCATTTTAGAAAAGAAAGATTAGTTAACCTGCCCAAATCACATTTCTAATAAGTGCCAGAGCCCATGATTGAACCTTGTCACATCTGATTCTAAAACCCATGTCAGTACATGGGTGCCCCACGCCTCAGACCAGTGGGAGCCCTGGTCATTCCTGGGCAACACTCTAAGCAGTGGGTGGGTGTTCTTCCTGTCACCTCAGCATAACTCCCCCCCCCCATTTCGGTACAGTTCATCAATACAGTATTTCCCAAGGATGGCTAATCATTCACATCATCTCCTTTTTAAAATTAGGACTCTGCCCCAGAGCCGAGAGGACCCAGGAATCTGCAAGTTTAAAAGTCACCTGGTGAGTTTTTACATTAGGCACATTTGGAAAACCCTGTTTAGGCACATTAAGGCAAGTAGAGGTTTGTTACACAGAACTCTTGAGCTATACACCTGGCAACTGCTATTCCTCAGGAGCAAGGCACAACTACCAATATCAACTTCTCACAGTGACCTGAGGGGAAATGAAGGAAGAAGAATGCTTCTGTCCTAATTGCTATTCTGTGTTGCGTCCCCAGGAATACTATCTGCACACCCCGTATTTTATGGAGTTTAGGATAAAAGCTTTTTCATCTTTCACTTGTCCCTAAATGTCTTCCTCTGCACAGGCATGTGTTCAGGTGGGCTGGGCCAAGGACAGCTGGAACACAGAGGCCTTGCTATGCCAAGAATCATCTCTGCCCAGGCAACACAGAAAATGTCCCACATACTGTATGGGAGACTGCAGAGTGGAAAGGGGCCCCCAGAACAACCAACCCAAACAGGATACAAAATGGAATGATATATGATTACAACTCTGCTAAAATATATCTTCCATGGACAAACACTGGAAATGAATAAGCAACAATGAAAATGACTGTGTGATATGGTGGTAAGAGTATAAATGAAGTTTCATTTGTCATTCTCTTTTTTATTAGAGATGTTGTGGGTTTATAGAACAATCATACATAAGTTACAAGGTTCCCAAATATCACTCTATTATTAACAACTTGCATCGGTGTGGTATGTTTGTTACAACTGTTGGAAGACCATTTTTATAACTGTTCTGTTAACTATAGCCCATGGTTTAACTCAGGGTTCTCTGTTTGGAGGTGCAGTTCCATGGATCTCAAAACAATTTTTTATTCCATTACCATCTACACAACCTAACAGTCCTCCTTTTAACCACATTCAGATATATATTTCAGCGCTGTTAATTACAGTCATAATGATATGCTACCATCATCTACTATCCATTACCAAAACATTTCCATGTTTCAGATAGGAATTGGACATTTCAAGCCTTCATTCCTTATTTCCACCCTATAACCTATATTTTAGATCTGACTCTTGAGTTTACTTATTCTAATTATTTCTTATCAGTGAGATCATACAATACCTGTCCTTTTGTGTCTGGCTTATTTCATTCAACATAATATCTTTAAGGTTCATCCATGTCGTTCACGTATCAGAAGTTCATTCCTTTTTACCAGTGAATACTATTTCATTGGATGTCACGTTTTTTTATCCATTCATTTGGCTTGCTTCCATCTTTTGGTCACTGTGGATAATGCCATTATGATAATTGGTGTGCAAATACCTGTTTGAGTCCTTGCTTTCAGTTCTTTTGGGTATGTACCTAGAAATGGGATTGCCAGGTCACATAGTAATTCTATACTTAACTTTCTGAGGAACCCCAAACTGTCTTCCACAGTGGCTGGACCGTTTTACATTGCCACCAGAAATGAATGAGTATTCATATTTCTCTACATTCTTTCCAACACTTAACATTTTCTGGGTTTTTAAAATGGTAGCCATTCTAGTGGATGTGAAATGGTATCTCATTTTGGTGTTGATTTGCATCTCCTTGATGGCTAATGGTGTTGAGCATCTTTTCATGTGTTTTTTGACCATTTATATATCTTCTCTGGAGAGGTGTCTATTCATGTCTTTTGCCCATTTGTAATTTAAAAAAATATTTATGTAACATCATTATGTAAACTTTGTACTGAAAGGTATATATTTTAAGTTTCTGAGTGTAGAAAGCACTTTTATCTAAACATTTCTGGTTTTGTAAATAATTTTACTAATTGTATTGATTTTGAGAAAAATTTTAGTAGCTAAGAATTGCCTTGTTGGTTAATATCACAAATATTCTAAGTGTACCCAATCCTAGTATTAACATCAAATCGAATATATGACTTTCCACATGGAGACTCATGGCTTTAACTCTGACCTATAGGGAAGCAGAATAACATAGAGGTTAAAATGCAGTCAGACTATAAAAGTCAGCATTATCCTAGATAGCAACAGTTAAAAAAAAAGCTGAAAAAGAGAGCGGACTTCAATTAGAGATATGAATGAAGCTGATCTGATTAGGACTAAGGTAAATCAGACTAAAACGTAGAGAATTATATTCAATGTGTTTTAAACTTCAACTTCTGTGTGAGAACAAAGGAAGAGATGTTTATTTGATGAAAAATTTATATTTTCTGTAGCACACTATCTAATTTAACTTGTATGGTCAATTTATTCATACATTATTACATGGAATCTTAGGGAATGAGATCTTGTTGGTTTGTATAGGTTAGTGTGATGCCCTGAAACATCCCAGAGTAATATGGAAATAAGTAATGAAACTTATGCCTGCTAAGCTTACTTATAATTATGCCTAAGAGTTACCCCCAGAGAACCTCTTTTGTTACTCAGATGTGGACTAGCTCTAATCCAATGCCACAGGTAAATACACCACCCTCCCCACCCTATGTGGGGCCTGACTCCCAGGGGTACAACTCTCCCTGGCAATGTGGGACATGACTCCTGGGATGAGCCTGGCTCTGGCACCATGGGATTGAGAAAGCCTTCTTGATCAAAAGGGGGAAGAGAAATGATGCAAAATAAAGTTTCAGTGGCTGAGAGATTTTCAAATAGAGTTGAGAGATCATTCTGGAGGTTATTCTTATGCATTTTATAGATATCCCTTTTCAGTTTGGGGGATATTAGAATGGCTAAAAGGGAATACCTGAAACTGTTGAACTGTAATCCAATAGCCTTGAGTCTTGAAGATGATTGTATAACTATATAGCTTTTATGGTGTGACTGTGTGACTGTGAAAACCTTGTGACTGACACTCCTTTTATCTCATGTATGGACAGATGGTAAGAAAATTAAGACAACAAATAAATAAACAAAAGGGGGGATAAGATGTATGGAATATTCTGGGTGTTCTTTTTTATTTTAATTTTTATTCTTATTTTTATTTTTTTGAGTAATGAAAATGTTCAAAAATCGATTGCGTTGATGAATACACAACTATATGATGATGCTGTGAACCACTGATTGTACACTTTGGATGATTATATGATATGTAGCTATATGTCAATAAAATTGTATTAAAAAGTGTAGTCAGATGGACAGAGGTTCAGATCCTGGGTTCAGAAGTCACTAGTTTTGTGATCTTGGGCAAGGTATTTACCATTTGAGCCACAAGTTATTACTGTAAATTAGAAATAACAAGAATCAAAATTTATTGATAGCTTACTACATGCAAGGTTTTATTTAAATGTATTATTTATTTTAATCCTCATCTTAATCTTATGATGTAGTTATTAATTTTATCTGTATTTTTTAGTTTAAATAACCCATTTTATTTGTCAAATATACACAGAATATTATCATATCAATATAAAAATCACAAATGAGTTTTTTTATATCTATGTCTTTGAAATCTGGTATTTTACACTTACAGCATAAATCAATTTAGATCAGCCACTTTTTAAGGGCACAGTGGCCCCATGTAGTTAGTCACTACCACATTGGACAGCACAGGCCTAAATGGTGGGTAAAAGACATAATCCCATTTTCCACAGTAAAGACACAAGTTCCATCTGATAAACAGCTCACCAGTTTCAGCATCTTGGCTTATTCTAAGAGCAAGTGGTCAGAAACTCAGAAGCAGAGAGACAGGAGAACCTGCTAACCACTGGGAAATCTTATGGACTGCTTCACCAGAACTTTATTCAGCACTCACCTTTGGAAAAAATGAATTTTATCTGCATTTTTACAGGTGAGAAAATATAGTTTTAAAGGGATAAATCAACCTACCCAAGATCATCAAGCCATTTAAAAGTATAGTTGGAATTCAAAGCCAGAGTTGATCTGACTCTAAACTCATGCTGTTAGCATCACCTTGTCCCAGATTACATGGGGCTGCTGAACATAATTCAAAGTACTGCTGGGAGGATAAATGACATAAAATATTTAAAGCATTTTGCACAGTTTCTGACATAGGAGAAGCACTTAGAGGAGACAGCAGTGGTACCTTAGAGGTATTTTATGTATCAGCCATTGGCAGGTGGGGTTTATTTGTTAAATCTAGCTGGCTGTGAAGGAAGCCCCTTGTTTTTAACACTGTCCTGCCCCCAGGCCTCTTCTAAGCTGTCTAGGTGGGCAAAGAGGTTAGCAGTCCCTGATTAAGGCAGAGGGTGAATGTGGGCTTTAAATATAAACATCCTGAAATATTCCTTAGGTAATAATAATAAAAGAGAATACATAGTACCTGAATTCTAATTCTTCAATCTTCACTTCCCCTTTAGGCAAAGAATGAAAGAAGGAACCAAATTGAAAACCCATGCCATTTCTTTCAAACTCATGTTGCCTTCAGTCAACTAAAGCTATTAAATGAATCAACTTAAAGCTCTTTCTTCCTCTTGTGGGTGAGGCAGATTCAGAGAGAAAACACCACTATCCTTGGAACTTTCTAAATGCCCATTTCATTTGATAACCAGCAAGATCTACTCTAAAATTATGTATATACATAGTTTTGAAGGAAGGTGGGGGAGTTTACATGCTAAATAACATTTACATTCTAAATTATATTCTAAATAACCAGGTGATTTACCTCCATGGCTGCAGTGGGAGAAGCCAAGATGCAGCAGCCTTGGTGGGGCTCTGCCAGTTCATGTCGGGAGGGCCTGACCTTGGCTGGGTCAGCAACATGACCAGGGTCATCCTGAACTTTGCAGATCGAGAAATTCATTTTTCCCAGGATGATCTGGAGGCTCTGGGAGGACTGAGAAGTTAACTATAGGAAACAGAATAGACTAGGCAGATGGTTTCATTTACCATGAAGGCTAATGTTTTCCAGAGATGAGAGCTTGACAGAGACCCTGATGGCAAACATGAGTATTCTTGCCTCTAGCAAGTCTTCTTGCAGCATTTATAAATTCCCACAGTTAGTATTACCAGATCAAGAATTCTATCTAAATGTTATATTTACAGCATGGACATTTAGTAGACATGTGATTTTAAGAAAGTTAAATTATCTGTGTGTGGTAGTTAGGTTCAGGCGTCAAGTTGGACAGGTGAAGATGCCTAGTTCTGTTGCTGTGGACATGAGCCAATGGTACGTGAACCTCATCTGTTGCTCATTATATCTGCGGTCGGCTAGAAGGCGTGCCTGCTGCAATGAATGATGTTTGATTTAATTGGCTGGTGCTTAAATGAGAGAGCACAATGCAGCACAGCCCAAGCAGCTCAGCACACCTCATTTCAGCACTCACAGCTCTGCTCAGGTCTTTGGAGATGCAGAAAGGAATCACCCCGGGGAAAGTTGTTGGAACCCAGAGGCCTGGAGAGAAGGCCAGCAGAAATCATCCTGTGCCTTCCTGTGTAAGAAAGAACCTCAGTTTGAAAGCTAGCTGCCTTTCCTCTGAACAATGATATGTTTTTAACTAAATTAATCCCCTTTCATTAAAAGTCAATCCATCTCTGATGTGTTGCACTCTGGCAGCTTTGGCAGACTAAAACAGATTTGGTACCGGGAGTGGGATGCTGCTGCAGTTTGCAAATACCAGACATGTTAGAACAGTTTTTTTGATGGAAAGGAAAAGATTATGGAGGAACTGTGAAGAGAATGATGGAGAAGTCCTGAAGTGCTTGAAGAGACTGTTGGTTTAAACGGAACCACTGCCAATCTGGACAAAGGGGGACAAAAAAAGGGACAAATTGGAGTTTTCAGAGTGAGAAACATGGACGCTCAGGTCTGAAGCTAAGAAACCTCGGGCCAGGAGAGTGGACCCACCCATATACATAGAGAAGGTGAGTTTGCCCTGAATGCAGAGGATGAGTCTCCCACCTCCTTGCAGTGGAAGAGTTGTGCCACCTCAGGCCTTGGAGAAGGTTTAGCATGCTCCTTGGGGTCTGGGGAGAGCCTTGCTGCCACCACATGGAGGGATTGAGCATGCGCCTCAGAAATGGCAGAGAGCCCAGGTGTGGCCCCAATGCTTGGAGAGGGTGGAGCCGAGAAAAGGGTGGTCTCCTCAATGTCCCCTGAGGTTGATTTGGAAAGAGGCGGCCCACTGCATAGGCCCTTGGAAAGGGTGGGACTGCCACTTTCTAAAGCTGAAGGATAAATGACTTTCAGACTTTGAAATCCAATGGTGTTTGCCCTGCAGTTTTTCAGAACTGTTCCAATTTCTATGAAAATGAAAACCTGTATCTTGTGACTGTCCTCCTTTGCATATTGTCACCAGATAAATTGTTATGAGATTCATAGGTCCACAGCCAGAGAGAATTTTTGCCACTTTAATATCATTTAAGGTGATGTGTATAGTTGCCAAGTTGACAAGGGGTGGACATGTGGTAGTTAGGTTCAGATGTCAACTTGGCCAGGTGAAAGTGTCTAGTTCTATTGCTGCAGACATGAGCCAATGGCATGTGAACCTCATCTGTCACTGATTACATCTGCAGTCGGCTAGGAGGCATGCCTGCTGCAATGAATGATGTTTGATTTAATGGCTAATACTTAAATGAGAGAGCTCAATGTAGCACAGCCCAAGCAGCTCAGCATACCTCATATCTCAGCACTCGCAGCTCAGTCCAGGCCTTTGGAGAGGCAGAAAGGAATCACCCCGGGGAAAGCTGTTGGAACCCAGAGGCCTGGAGAGAAGGCCAGCAGAGATCACCCTGTGTCTTTGCGCATAAGAAAGAACCTCAGTTGAAAGCTGCCTTTCCTCTGAAGAACTACACATTTTTAATGAAATAAATCCCCTTTTATTAAAAGCCAATCCATCTCTGGTGTGTTGCATTCTTGTAGCTAGCAAACTAGAACAATGGGAATACTATGTATATTCCTCAAAGATTTGTTGTGAGAATTTATGCAAAGCCCTTAGCAAATAGTACCTGGTTGTAGTTAGATCTCAATTAAATAGTGACATCTGGTTATTATAAACTTTGTATTTATTTCAAATTGAAGCGCATTGAAAATAATTTTATATTCAGCCTCCCTCAGAAACTTGGGAAAAATCAAGGCAGCTCAGCTTTTTAGCAGATCAAGTTTACCTCTACACTCTCTTTTCTTTGGGTTTCTCCATGTTAGAGTATCTCTTCAATAAAAGCTTCATTCATGATCAGAGGCATCTTTTTTTTGAAGTAGTACCCTATACAGATTTCAAGTGACCAACATTTTTTTTAACCAAATATTAAGTTTATGTAATTCAGGGTCCCATCAGTAGTTCTCCGAGTTAAGTTCTTACTCTGAGTTTTTGGAATTGATTGATGAATCTTGATTTTATTCTCCATGCTCCGTGGCAGAGATAGCATGTTCTAAATCCCTGCTTCTGAGATCCAATGCCTCTTTTTTTTTTTTGTCATCATAACCTGATGTCAGCATATTGTTCACTTGTTTAAGGCAACATATCTGCATATCTTCAGGTGCAGTGATTGGGTTTTTCTACGCATTTCTCATCAGAACACATTAGAACCAATGTGAATAAGGTGCATGTTTTATCCAGGCTACCCTTTGACATGGTAATCCCACATCTGTGAGTTTATAAGTGCATCAAAGAAAGAAAAGGTTGTATGCCTGAGTATGTGTCTGGTTTCATTTTTATAGTGTAAAATTGCCAAATGGGCAGTGTGATGGTGGCTCAGTGGCAGAATTCTTGCCTGCCATGCTGGAGACCAGGTTTGTTTCCCGGTGCCTGCCATGTTAAAAAAAAATTGCAAATGACACAAGTGATAGGGGAATGGTTATTAAAAGTTCAGATACACTGTATAGGATATTCTGCAACCATTAAAAATGACAATTTTGAAGACTATGCTACAACATGGAGAAATTCCTGAGGTCAGCTACCACTAAGAAATAACCTTGAATCTCAGTCACACAATAATAAGCATTTATGTCTTATCTCAGTCATAAATAATAAGCATTTATGTCTCACTTGTACATTTGTAGGTCAGTTGGTGTTCAGTTGATCTAATTGGGCTCAGTTAAGCTTAGCTCTTGGCCAGTAGCTGAATTCAAGTCTGCTTCATCGTCTTTCATTCCTCAGAGACCAGTGGCTATTCAGAGCATTTTCTTCTCATGGCATAGCAGAAACCCAAGATAGCAAACTCAATACTGAAAGCATATCTAAAACATTCTACAAATATTTCACTGGCCAAATCAAGTCATGTGAAAGCCACATCAAGTTGGGTGGAAAATATACTCTGGCCCTAATGTTTGAAATTGCAAAGGGCATGCCTATAGAGAGGGATGAAGTAATATCTATAACATCTATAATACAATCTATAACAATGCCTCACAGAAAGTTTAGATAGGAAAAAGCACATACACAGAATATAAAATTGATTGTACCATTTGATCATAACTACATGTAAACTATTTTTGCATATCAACAAAGAATGGAAATAGCAAAAATGAAAAACTACTATTGCCCGTATAAAATAAGAATTTTTAATTTGACTTTCTCCATTTCTCACACATAATAGTATTATTACCCTTCTTTTAAAAGTAAGTTTTAGAAGCTTCTTAGAGTAGGCAACTCTTTTATCTTAGTTATTTCATTAAACTAATGGTTTTATCCATTTTCTATTCAGACTCAGAAGAAAAAAATTAGAAGTATAAGTATTGTAGAGTTAGTCAATGATTCTTAGTTCCCAATCTCAAACTCAAATCTAATGAACTTCTGTCAATATGGATCTTTAATTTTACTACTTGCCTAAAAAGTTTGCCTTTTTTCTCTCATTTACTATTATTGAAGTCGTGAATAATTTTGCCTCTTCGAACCCTTCAAAATTAGATATCCATTTCATTGAATCAAGGCACTGACCCTAACAGGTTCCTATTTTCTGAAAGTGTCAAGTTTATTCAATGAAAATTTACTGAGCACCTGCCTTGCGCAGGGCAATGCACTAGTTGCTTTTAGGGAAATAAAGATGTAAGTCACTTTTTACCCTCAAGGGACTCACAATCTAATGGGAAGAGAAATAGGTACACAACTCTTGTGGGGATAGAAAGGACAAGAGTAGGAGAAGGGTTCAATGGTTCTTAACCCTGGTGGCATATTAGAATAATCTGGACAGCTTTTAATAAATACCAACGCCTAAGCCCCATTCCCAAGGATGTAGACTTAATTGGTCTGGTGTGGACCTCGTTATGGTAGTTTCAAAAGTTCTCCAGGTGATTATAATGCGCATCCAGGGTTGAGAACCACTGGTTAGATCTTCTACTTTAAGCTGTTTGATTCGATTTAGAACTGACAAAGACATTTGTCAATATAATTCAATATTTCAAACAATGAATTCTTTTAAAAGTCAGTTATTTTATCAAAAATTATATATTACATGCATATAGTTTAAAAGTCAAATGGAACTGAGACTTATGGCTGAAATACAGCTGTTTCCTGTCCCATCCTTCTCCATACCCTAGTCACCCTCCACTTTGGACACTTTAAACTATTTTTATAGAATTTATGCATCTCCTTATACCCAAATAATGCTAATGTATTGCTTGCTTTTCATTAATCAAAAACTATATAATTGCCTAACTTTATTTTCCTCCACCAAAAAATACCCTAAAGCCCCTATGGAAAGGGGAATAATAAGACAGTAGGGTGGAGAGGGACTCTTTCATTTCCCCTATACCCAAATCAGCTGGTCAGTGGGTATAGAGGGCCTCTCTTGTGGGTCTGAGGAGTTCAGAAAGTCAGCTAATCTGGAGTGATGCAAATGTTCTAAAAATTCCTCATCATGAGGTGAGGAATACACACCTATATGATGATATTGTGAGCCATTGATTGTATACTTTGGATGGACTGTGTGGTGCCTGAAGGTATCTCAATAAAAATTTTTTTTTAAAGAAAGATAGCTAAAAGAGCTTCTTTAAGCCCCCTTCTTGACCTCACTCTCCAACCTCTTGAAAGACCAACAGACTTTATATGAAATTATAGCCAAAAGATTACCCTCAAACATTCTCCTGGATTCAGGCTTCCCAAGCATCATCCAAGATGTTCTAACTTTTCTAGAAGTTAAAAACTATCTGAAGTAGGAGTATTTTCAAAGCTATTTAAAAATCCTTCCATATAGAAAAGCAAAATAGTATTGAGGAGCATAGGATAGACTCAGTCATTTTGGGATTTCATTTCCATTATGTCTCACATACACTTCTATTATGTTTCACAAAATATTAGAAAGAAGACATGAAAGAAAGGCATAACATAGATTCTACTATGACAACTGGCACAATTTGGAATGAGTTTGGTGCGGATATCGATATTTTTAAAAAGCCATTCAATGGCTGAAAAAGGAGAGGCCAAGTTTAACTTAGGGAGTTGGTGAAAGTTTAATTGACAAGGTGGGCATTTGGACAGGGTCTACATTGATGAGTAAGGATTTCAACAGGTGGAAGGGCAGAAAAAGATTCAAAAGCTGAGTAAACAGCACAGACAAAAGCAAGGGGCCAGGAATGTGTAGGTGGTAGAGTTGCCAGCCAAGTGCCCCGTAAACTCTGAAATTGGTTTATAAAATGAACACTGAATCATAATGGAAGAGATAGGGATATGCAAAGGCTCTGTTCAGTCTACCTTCCAGGTCAATGACAGAGTGTAAGCAGTTTCTAACCTAGGTGAAAGTATCAACATAGGTAGAGAACGTATGTAATGGAATGTGTAGGTTAGGGAGAAAGAAGGAAAGATTAGTGCTCAACCCGGAAACTTTGGAAACTAGGAGAGAAAAACAATTTTCATCTGAGGTAGGAAACAATGAACAACCTGGTCATCCTTGTCATTTGAAATTGGCTTTAGATAGTAAACTCGATCTGTCTAGTCTTTGTGGTATAAAGTTCTTATTTTAGAGATGATTGCAACAGTCCAACATAGCCTGAAGACTTCATACATTTGAATTTGATTCAGTCAGATTTACAGTCCTCACTCTAAATTAACAAAGTGGCATTTTTATTATTGCATTGGTCTTTTGTGATCTTGGTCAGCATAAGGCCATCCTCAAGAGACTGATCCAGACTCAGTATAATGAAGATATCAAGTTCTTGTCCTATAAAACTTGAAACCCATAGCTACTATGAGATGCTAACTAAGGTGCTGCATTTGAGACACCCAATCAAAGGGACCAATCTGAAGGATACCCAACCTAACCCTAAATTTAGGCCAGTAAGGCTAGAGTGCATTAGCAATACTGGGAGATGGAGGTATAATAAAGGGTAAGTTTAGGAGAGTAAGTTAGGGCAGGTCATACAAAGCCTTGAAGATTAGTTTGATTTGAAGGTAGCAGGGTCTCACTGATGATACATAAGCATGAGATTTTATAAAATCAGCTTCTCTACTTTAGGAGAACTTCTCTGGTAATAGGATGAAGGCTGGATTGGACCATGGAAATTGGAGTTGGATAACTAATTTTAAGTCTGTTGTAATTGTACAGTGGAGGAAGTGAAGCAGACTGGGAAAAAGACAGTGACTGCAGATAGAGTGGAAGGATCAGTTATAAGATATTACTGTGGCTCCAGGCCATAATGACTGTGCTTTGATGTCTCCACCTGTAATATATGAAAAGGAGTAGCTGCCAGAGCCTAAGAAAAGGGACTCTGCTCTTTCTGAATTTCTGTGTTATTGGTAATAATTTCAGAAGGCTGTCCTCTTTTCATAAAGCAGGTAGAGGTGTTTAATGGCTTTTAAGGCAAAGCACAGCTTATGAAAATCCTCTGACAGGTCACATTCTGGACTAAGCCCAAACACAATATTCCGCTCTAGGCCTGAAAACTGCTGAATACTGTCTAGAATGATGTGACTGCCCCAAACACCATTGGCCCGACTGAACACAACCTCTGCTGCCCCGGGGATCTCAATTGATTCCATTGCTTTTAGCAATGCAAGCTCATAGCGTTCTCTGTCCTCCCTTCTTCTGCACAGAATTGCTATGTCTTTGGGCAGATAGCCAC
The DNA here is from genome assembly GCA_004026745.1 of Myrmecophaga tridactyla. NCBI lineage: Eukaryota > Metazoa > Chordata > Mammalia > Pilosa > Myrmecophagidae > Myrmecophaga > Myrmecophaga tridactyla. Next base: position 19,962 of record PVIY010017710.1, read on the forward strand.
ACTGGAACAGGTTATGACATCTCTCTGCCACATGGTGCACTATTTGTTCTGCTGTCAAGTTAGTCTGTGTCTCACACACCCCAGGCAGAGCCTGGGCATACATTGCTTCCTCATAGGCAGCTTCACTGAACAATGCCAACGAGTAAGGAGATACGTTGAAGGGAGGATTTTCTTTGATTCTCGTCATTTCTTCTTTCATGACCTTCGCTATTTCCAGAGCACAATGGACACCCCTGGGGATTGTTTTTCGAGGAAACTGAGCTGATGGAGGGGGAAGACCATTGGCAGCTGCATGATGGACGTGGAAAGGGTCTAGAAAAAGCCAGAGAATCCCGTGGTGAAGGTTTTCATTTCCAGTCCCCCTCACCTTTGGATGGGTGATACTCTTAGCCTTCATGTACCAATCACCATATTTACTGCAGAAATTTTCAGTCTCGTCCATCACTATGTGTTTAATCTTTAGGAACTCTCCTCGCATGAAGGTTTTCCAGGTCACAGCTTGGCAGGAGCTTTGCTGGCTGTAAGGATGAAAGACAGAATAGGGTTTCAGGCATATGAAGGAAGGGAACATCATGTACACGTTACTTTCTGAATTGGAATCAGCAGTTAGTTCTCACATGGGGACTAATACAGTATGTGATTCAGTAGTGTCCTCAGTACTACTCAACTGCTATACTTACATGTTACCCAGCAGACAGAACGCATATATTTTATTTATTTATTTTTCAAATGGGCAGGCACTGGGAATCGAACCCAGGTCTCCAGCATGGCAGGCAAGAACTCTGCCACTGAGCCACCGTGGCCTGCCCAGAACGCTTATATTTTAAACCCTATTCTTTGGAACTATCTAGTTAAATATGCAAGTGAAGCTACTGAAATGAACCAAGGTGGGCGATTTTATTATTTCTATTAGTTGTCTATTTCTGTTGCTTAACAATCCTTGATAACAATCTCCTTACCTCTAAAGAAAATCTCAGCAGTAGTTTACGGTCGTTATTACCATTTCCTTACTTTCTCTCTCTTTTTTAGAGCTGGAGAACAGTCACTTACAGGCATATCATAATTTTTACATGCAAAAGACATATGGGGTAATACAAATTGCTCTAAAGCAAATCTTATTTCCTCACTTACTTGTAGTGCAAAACCAGAAGTATGTTCTCATGGTAAACCTCTTTAGATGTTGGTAAGGAAAATGTCAAGACATTGCTGAGTTCTATGACATATCAAGTAGGGTAGCAAATCCTCAGGGTCATTTCTCTTTGGAGCTACTCTGTTTACTTACTGCAAATTTCCATATATATATATATATATATATATTTGGTTGTTTCTTGCCTCCTCCAATTTGGATTCGAACAATATCTCTCATTCCTACAGATTTCCCGATTTTACATATGCTTTTCATGGGGTTTTAGTCTGTATGCTTTATCCCTTGGCTTTTTTTTTTTTTTTTTTTTTGGTATAGGCAGGCTCTGGGAATCAAACCCGAGTCTCTGGCACAGCAGGTGAGAATTCTGCCACTGTGCCACCGTTGCACCGCCCTAGTCCTTATGCTTTAAATCATAACTATTCATGTTCTTCTCTTCCAGGTTAGACCACGTGGGCTTCTTGAAGAAAAGCACTGAATCTTAGCCATCACTGTCTCCCCTCACATTAGGGGCTCAATATATATTTGTTCAATGAATTAGCCTTTTGACTGGGATATTCTTAACTTAGCTATAAAGCATAATAAATAATAAAGTCTTTGGCACAGTGCTGAAGAGCCTTCATAATCTGGCACCTGCCTCCTTCCCAGCCTCATCACCTGCTACATATCCACACCCCCTCTCTGTTCCAGTCTTGTTCTCTTTGGTCTCCAAGCCTTTGCACTTGCTGTGCCTTTTGCTTAATAAAACAGCCCTTCCTGTTTTAGTCACAGCTTCCTGTTCACTTCTTAAGAATGTTCCCAAAGGTCTCTTTCACTGAGTTAAGATAAGCAAATCTTTATTATTATACTAATTATACAACACTCTTACTGCTTTTTTTTTTCTTTGTCTTTCCTACTGGACTTGATGGCAAGGTCTTCACAATGCATTTTATCCCTCTAACACTAAATCTAGCACAATGCCTAGCATATAAAACATGCTCAAAAAAGATTTGGTGAATCAGTAAGTAATCACCAAAATTTAAAATGAATTTGCCCTCATTTGCTGAATTGTATAACACACAATTTTTTGTTTGTTTGTTTGTTTGCATGGGCAGGCACTGGGGATCGAACCCGGGTCTCCGTCATGGCAGGTGGGGATTCTGCCACGGAGCCACCATCACACCACCCTACAAGCAATTTTTAAACTAAATTTATGAAAATATCTATATCAGAAACAAATTTACATATTTTCTAAAATTACTGATCCAGAAAAAGCCAAAGAAATGAAAATGTTTTATAAAGGAAATTAAATTGTATTTAATTCAAGTTCCTTATAGGTAAGATGTCTAATTAACTGAAATACCCAGTGACCTTAAAGCATCAAGTATTAAGTAAAAGGCATATATAACGCAAGATCACTTTTTTCCTACTTTTCTGAAATTTAAGGCCCAGATTGTGGGGAAAAAAAGATTTCCAGTTCTATAAATGTAAAGTTTTGCATTCTTGGCTTATTTATAACAAGACATTTAAGCCTGTACATCGTAAATTACCCACCTCTGTCTCAACTACCTGATCATTTGGAAATGTGTATTTAGTTTGAGCTCTTGCATTAACACTGTTGAGACATTGCAAAATCCTAAACTAAAAACATACATTACTTTTGTGACACCATTGAAACAACTGACTAAATAAGTTTATTGTATTTAGTGGTGAAATTCTTACGCCACAAAATCCTTTAAGGAGCCGTTTTCACAAACATAGAGGATCTCTTTTGGTTTGCAATTGAACATTTTCTTAATTTTCTCCAAGATTTTTATGGCTAGAGCTGTCTTCCTAGTTCCTGGAAAGCAGTGGATGAACAATTCCCGAGTCTCCTGAAGGCTCTCTGCAAGCAGCTCACATTGCTCTGCTATCAGCAAGTCGAAAAATTCGCAGCCCAGCCGATCACTCAGCAGAGATCTGGAGCCCAGCAAGACCACCACGAGGGCCTGCAGCAACTCTTCCATTTCATCCTCACTTGAAAGCCTGTAGGACTGTGGGTAGCACATGGGGATTTCACTGGGTCTGTCCTGTGTGCTGGACAGGTGCAACAGCCTCGGAATGACACATACCTTCCCCATGTAACTACCAACGGTTTCCAGTTTCTGCTTTAACTGATGAGCGGTGCTCTGGGCGTATTCAAGTCTTCCACTCCAATTGGGGTCTATTAAGATTGTATAGAGCACCAGGGGGCTGTTAACTGCTATTAGGAGGGCGTCACACAGGACATTCTGCTCTTTTCTTAAGCCAACATCACCAGCCCAGCTTCTAGAAAGTATCACAGTCCCCTGAGAACAAGGATGTGTCTTTGTCCTTATTAATTCTTCCAGTCCTCTATGATCAGAGAACAGCTTATTACAGAGGGATTCTGGTTTAAAGTGTATCTCCTCCTGTGTCACTGAAAAGTCGAAGAATAGAAGAAGTAAGTTCCCAAAACTTTAAAAAGCACGCCATAGGTATTCCTGCAATATCACAGGAAAGAAATGAGTCTAGTCATGAAACTGTGGGTTTCCCTGTCTGCAAAGGGAAGGCACGCCCACTTCATGGCCCAGGGTTGAGAACAGAAGTTCTTATTTCTGGCAGCTCTAGTACAAGGGAAGACTGTCAAGGAACAGTCTTCGCAGGACAGCCTCCTAGCTCCCTCTCCTCAACCCTGGGGGTTTTCACCTTCCTCTGGGAAAGTACTTCTAGTTGAGGTTTTTTTTTTGCGAATCTGATGCTTTTGAGGGATTAAGATCTTTCCTTTGGAACAGTGATTCTTAACTAGGGGTAATTTTGCCACCCCCACCAAGGAACATTTGGGTGATGATTGAACATATTTTTGGCTGTCACAACCTAGGGGGGTGAGGAGGGTACTAACATCTTGTGGGTAGAAGCCAAGGATACTACTAAACATCTTACAAAGTACAGGACCCACAGCAAATAATTATCTGTCCCAGATGTCAATAGTGCTGGGGTTGATAAATGTTCCTTTAGAAGGAGTTTGGGTGACCCATAGCTCCTTCTGCATAGGAAAGCCAGGGAGAGTTCTCTTACAGTGTGGACTTAAGGAATTCCCAGAACTCTCAAATTTGGAGAACAAAATCCACATGTGATTGGAAGGCCAATATCACACAGTGGTGAGAAGTAGAGAGTGTAGTGGGATTTGACAACTGGTTGAAAAAGAAGTACCATATTATTTCAGCATCTTATGTTTGTTAAGGCGAAAGGCTTGGATTAATTGCTTTCAGCTCCTCCCTTAATTTTAGTAAACAAATGGTCCCATCAGCTGAAATCAAGTGGGATACCTGGAAAGAAACGTTGTTGCAGAACTCCCATAAATTCCAGGACTTTTCGGGGATATGCCGGTCTTCTTGGTGCAGATGATGCTGATGAAATCGGGTGAGAGCTGTAGTCTATGGTTGGACCAGAAAGCAAATATATGGAAAGTTGTTTCAGACAAAGACTGAAAAAATATAAAAGAACTCCTTTCTTGCTTTTCTTACTGAAGGTGAGTGATGTGCATCATGCCTGAGCTGCTCACACTCACTATGCCTCAAATAGGTCACATATGCCAAGAAAGGAAGACTGGGAACTCCTGCTATCATGCATTTTCTAACTTACTGTGTGACTCATTTTAGGCAAGTCATTTCACCTCTCTCAGGCAAGAGTGAGCTGATGCATGAGTGAGCTGAAGAGTTAGATTCTTTCCAACTCTAATGTTCTGAATCCAGGTCATCCTTACAAGGAGAAGGCATCTAGTCAGCATTGGTTGCAAATGTTAAATATAGTATTTTTCAAATATAATGTTATATTCTCCTTTACTATAATGTTATAGTTGTTGTATACCCCCATTCAAGGGTCACATGGAATAGAAAGTGACAGAATCTCCAATTTGTTACCTGTATTTATGTATATATGTTTGTGTATAAAGGAAACTCAAACAAATTTAGGACAAGCGAGAAAATGAGTCAATAACATTCTCAAGTAATTAGTCAAGTTTTGATCTCATAAGATCAAACTTCTTTTATCAAATTCGAAACATACTAACCAGGAAGGCAAGCTGATAAGCTCATTTAAGCCTTTTAATTCCGTTATGGTTTGATTAAGAACCACCAGGCCTGGTTCTAAGCAAAAATGTAAGTGGAGTGAAAACGCCAGATGCTACCACTATCATCACCACCCACCCCCCACGCCATTCCCCACCCCAGCATTTCCTTTTTGAATCTTTTTTCTCCACTTTGTAGTGCCTCAAGCCCAGTGTAACCACTAAATGTCTTAGCTCTTAAGACATTTAGTAAAACCCTACTGAAAAACAATTCAAATTTGTCAACAAATTTTCCCTTGAAAGAATCAGTGTAGAGTTAGTCTTAAAGTTTCTCTGAAATATCATGTATAGGGTGAGACTTTTGATAAAAATTTTTGACTAGGGATATCAGCCAATTAGAAAACAATTTTTTAATAGTAAAAGTGAACTTTCACTCATCATGGTTGATGGGATACTATAGCCTAAATAAAGACCAAAATCCAAGCACCTCAAAGAGCTCATATTCCGAGTCTTGGGAACTAAACGTAGTAGTTCTATAACTAAAATATCTGACCAAGTACCTGCAAAAGGCAGGGATATAGGATCCCTCCTGCTGACTGAACAATGACTGTGCCCTTTTATACCTGACTCAGCATCCAGCATCTTGGTCACCCAGTGCTCAGCTGTCAGCCTCGTGACAGAATTGTCCCTCATGATCCAGGAATCTGGGGCCTCTGTGAACACTGCACAACAGAAGGGCTCCACTTGAACCACACAGACATAACCGAACAGGACATCTTTTTGGTACACATTCAGGATTTTGGTTGTGAAATTCACCTTTGGCTTCTTATAGCAGAAGTGGAATGTTGGCAATTTTTCTATGCAGTTTTCGATTTCCTTTTTTAATAAGTCAGGGTTCACTTTTTCTGTCTTACATCCAAATACTTCTTTGGTTTTATCATCCACTCCAATGATTAGGTATCCCCCTTGAGTGTTGGCAAAGGCAGAGATATAATGAGGCAGCATTTCTTTAATCCGAGGCACAACCTTTTTGGTAGTGAACCTTTTAAACTCAACATGGGTTGACTCAGTAAAGTTGAGTTTCTCCTTGTACATGAGTTTGTCCTTTTTAAAAAATTCTGAGGCAGACACCCTCATGTCTTCTTCTTCCTGGATGTATCTATCAATAACTTTCTGAGGATGCGTCTCCTTCGTCCTTGGTCTTCCTCTTTGGGCTCTGGATTGCTTCTCTCTGAGAAGCTCCAGGGCACTGCTGGCACTCAGGTTGATAGCAGAAGTCAAATCTCTCTGATACAAATTGGAGCGCAAGCTGCAAATCCTTAGGGGGAGGCAGAATACATCTGGGATCCATGACTTCACAAAAATCAGTAGATTGTGCCCCTGCTGCATGTAGTCAAGGTACTTCTGTGAACCTGAAGGAAGAAGCTTTTGAAAAGAAGTTTCCAAATCCTGTCCCAGCCCATGACATCGGTAACTGTACGTCTGGTCATCAATCTCTGCTTTGATTATACCCCCACCAGAATTTAACAGCGCGCATATAGCTTGGACGATTTTAGAATTCTCTGTTCTTTTCAAATAGCTGTTAGTCATCTTCTTCCTGTTCTCTTCTCCAAAAGTCACTCTGCCCACTTCTACAACTGTCTCAGGATAGAGCATTTCCCTATCAGTCTTGAGATTCTCCATCATATCAGCCCTCTGGGCTCCAAAGAATAACAGAAAGGAATTCCTATAAAACAATCAACAAAAGTGTTGTTTCTACATTAACAAGAATTTCAGACATTAACATATTTTCTTCAAAGATACAAATTATTGAAGATACATTTTAACATTGGAAACGATCAAGTTAGAAACCTAACACGTTTGCCAATATCCTTAACCTTTCCAGTGTGAACAGAAATAAAGGTGGATGCTTAATATTTTGCATGATGGGAAAATTATATTGCTGAAAATTTCAGTCTTTTTCCATTTAAAATCAGGAAGTACCAACATTGAGCCCAGATGTAAAGGGCATGGATTGTCACAGGAACCAAAGTAAGTTATTAGAGAATGCGCAGAGGTAGAAGTTGAAGTCAGAAGATGCTCACATTTATAATTTCAGGGGAAAAGAAAAAAAGACAGCAAATACTAAAGGAGTGTAGTTTTTTAATATATAAGATGTAGAAGATCATGTTGTAAAAATAAATGTAAAATTGTGTTTTCTATATGTGCTACTTCGTGCATTTAAAAGGCTTTATTCTATTCCTGAAATAATGCCAATTGATAGCAAATGCAGAAAGCTTTTATTCCTCCAAATATTCTCTTAAATTCTACAAGTATATTTCTTCATATATAGCGTGATACAGAAGCAGGAGTATTCCTTCCCTCTTAATAGTTCTTTCTTGTTCTATGGGAACCTCTAAGATTTGGAAAAAAAAATGAGATTTGGGGACACAGTCCCTAAACTGTAGTTAACCCTTCTTTTTCTCCTCTTTCTTTTTGGAACAGCAACCTAAATTGAAATTAGAGTTCTGAAACAAATATTTCAGAAAGGGTTCCCTTACCTTTTGTTAATTGCAAAACAAAATATTCATTAGTCCAAGCCAAATTCTTAAGCAAGAAGTAGAGAATCCATTTCTTCTATGAGATTTCTATGAAACAGAGGCCATGTGGCTGTTGTTTATACCCACCAAGAAAGAAAAATTAGGCATTTAAAGGAACACATACACTCTTTTGACTTTAGGTCACTCCTGGTTGCCTCCTCACTTCATCCAGGCAAACAAAAAACAATCTGAGGAATTGGTTTTCAGTCTGTAAGTATCTCCTATCGGTAGATGTAAATACAGTAGTTTGCTCCTTAGAAAAAATGTTGATAACATTCTGTCTATCACACAGAATCACAGAAGTTTAAAGATTTTCCAGCCCAATCATCTATCTGTCTCTTAAATTGTCTTTACAATATTCCTAACTCCCAATAAATTGCTATCCTGCAACTGCTTGAATATCTCTGGCAACCTGTAACTCACTACTTCTCGAAGTAGTCCCATCTATTTTCTGACAGTTCTGTTAAAAATAATCTTCTTATTTTGAACGTAATCCAAGCTATAACTTCCACCTACTGGAATCCACAGACCACACACAATGATTTGGACCTAGCAGATCCTTTAGTCTCATGACTTCTAAATCTCACTGATATTAGTTGGATGCTGGTAACAAGTATGATAAACACAAAGGTTTCTGAGATTCTAGTTCTATGTGAACTTCCTTTCCATACTTCCCAGAATTCTTCTTTTATTCTCCTTTACCAGTTTCTCATTGGCTACTAACTTCCTAGGTCTAGGCCCTTCATGCCCTCAGATAGAGACTGAAGATAATATGAAATGGATAAGATTAATTTTTTTTTTTTACCTGATGCTTTGCTTTTTCTTTGGCTCTTTCAGTTCCACATCTGGCTTTGGTCTGAGTGCCAGCCTTCTGTCACAGCCCCTGCTGCCTCTGATATCAGCCTGGGAGGAGCAGGCACTTGACCAGGCTCCTCCAGTCTTCATAACATTGACCCACTGAGGAAGACTGATAAGGACTCAAAAAAAAAAAAAAAAAGCAAATATGACAGAGCAGATTAGCAGACCAGGGTATGACTTCAGGGAGTAAAAGAGTTAGTAATGGGAAAATTCAAGGGTTTTCAAATGAGGAGCCGAAGCTGAATTTAACCACCTCAAAGAGACTGAGTGCCATTTCCCTACCTCATACAAGCACCTTGTGCCTGGTTAACTTCATTTTATACACATTTTAAATCAGGCTGTCCTGTACTTATTCACTGTGAGCAGCATTAACTTATTTTATTACCTTCCAAATTGCTTTTTATATTCTATTTTCTATTTATTTTTATTCTCTTTCCCCAACTTTTCCTTTTTGTTGGACACAAGGCTCAGCCTAGTAAAGTGCTCACAGATGAGGGGCTGGCTCTCCCTGTGCGGGAAGACTACAGATGATTTTCATTTAATTTATTTTCCTTTCCTTCCTTTCCCCACCCACCATGGTCTATAATGAATATGAATGGTTTTTATAATAAAAAAATTTGCATGGGAAAACTAAGCAGTTTAAACTTATTTCATTTGGAGATTGAGGATGCTGACCAAACTGTGTCAAGCTTCTTGTAGTAGGTCGAGTGTAGGATGAATAATCACCACCCAAAGATATCCGTGGACCTGTAAATGTTACCTTATAAGGGAAAAAGGTCTTTGCAGATGTGAAGTTAAAGATCTTGAGATAGGGAGAGTTTCCTGGATTACCTCGGTGGCCCTAAATGTCATCACGAGTTCATATAAAAGAGGGAGATTTGATATACAGAAGTAGAGGAGGCAAAGTGACCACAGAGGCAGAGATTGGAGTGATGTGGCCACAAATAAAGGCATGCCAGTAACCACCAGAAGCTAAAAGAGGCAAGGAATGGATTCTTCCCTAGAGCTTTCAGAGGAAGTACAGCCCTGCCAACTCCTTGATTTCAGGCCAGAGAAACTGCTGTTGAGCTTCTGACCTCCAGAGCAGTGGGGGAATAGATTTCTGTTGTTTTAGACCACCAAGTTGGTGGCGATTTGTTACAGCAGCCACAGGAAACCAACATACATCTCTCCCTCTAAACCAAGCCAACAAACAATGCTGTGTCTCTACTTCGATTTGTTTATGATGAAATGACATTCTTAAATAGTGTCTTAGTTTCCTGACTGCTATGACAAATACCACACGTGGGCTGGCTTAAACAATAGGCATTTATTATCTCATGGCTTGGGAGGCTAGAAGGCTATCTGGCATGCTGGCAATCCTTGGGGCTCCTTCACTTACCCATTACATGATGATGCCCTCTCTTTTCTCTTCCAAGTTCCACTGACTTCCAGTTTCTGCTCTTCCAGGTGGTTTTCACTTCATAAATCCTCCAGTAGTGGGACTAGGGCCCAACCTCATTCAGTTGGGCCACAACTTCACTAAAAACAACATCTTCCAAAGGTCTTATTTACAATGTGTTCATACCAATGAGACTGGATTTAGATTAAGATATGTTCCCCCCCTTCCCTGGGATACATATTTAACGTACTACAAATAAGTTTCTGGACATTCCAAGTTTTTTGCTCACTTTGGCTACTCTTCCTGCAAAAGTTCTGCTTTGCTGGCATTACTCTTTGTACATGTTTAAAACTCAAAAGAGTTTTTAGGATAGGAGGCAGAATGGATACGCTGATATATCACAGAAACATAATAAACTCCAAAGGTCTGCTCTCAGCTCCAATATTAATCCTTCTTCATTCTCTCCACTCCTGACTTCAGTCTCACTTTTAGTTCTACCATCTACCTTAATTTTCAGCCTCACTTTCACACTGTAATCCCTCTGATATTTTATTTACTCTCAGAAGGATAAAAATGACCATCATTACTTTCCAGAAATCTACAATGTCCATATGGGTTTCTAGGCCAGATAAGTCCTGAAATCCAGAGGTACCTGCCTCTCTAGAATATCAGCTAGTTCCACCCCCCCAATCCCATATTATTGACAGCCCTTTTCTTTTCCTCTTCTTTCTTTTTAATCATCAAAATATGATTTTGTATAATATTGATTTTAAAACACATGAGACTCTCACATATATATTTTTCATCACATAGTTGTATATTCATCACCATAATCATTTTTCAGAACATTTACATCACTCCAGAAAAAGAAATAAAAAGAAAAAAGAAAAAACTCATACATACCATACTCCTTTCCCCTCCCTCTCATTGAGCACTAGTATTTCCCTCTACTCAATTTACTTTAACATTTGTTCCTCCTGTTATTTATCTTTAATCCATATTTTTTTTACCAGTCTGTCCATACTGTAGATAAAAGGAGCATCAGAACAAGGTTTTCACAATCATACAGTCACTTTGCAAAAGCTATATCATTATACAATCATCTTCAAGAAACATGGCTACTGGAACACAGCTCTACAGTTTCAGGCACTGCCCTCTGGTCTCCCTAATACACCTTAAACTAAAAAGGGGTTATCTATATAATGCGTAAGAATAGCCTCCAGGATAATCTCTCGACTCTATTTAAAATCTCTCAGCCACTGACACTTTATTTTGTCTCATTTCTCTCTTCCCCCTTTCAGTTGAGAAGTTTTTCTCGATCCCTTGATGCTGAGTCCCAGCTCATTCAATAATTTTTTGATAGCCCTTTTCAACATACAAAAGTTAGAATAAGCATAGCCCAAATATCCCTTAAGATTGGGAATAAGATCAAAGGAGAAGATGGAGTTATAACAGAGAAGATAGGATTTAACAATTGAGTAAGATTACTGAATCATTATATTGATATTTCTTTTAGTGTCCAGTGTCTTGGAGCAGCTAGAAGGAAAAAACCTTAAATTGTGGAACTGTAACCCATACCAAACTTTGAAATCTGTTCTATAACTAATTGTCATGGTGTGCTTTGAAATTTATTGCTTTTTTGTATATATGCTATTATTCACAATAAAAAAATGACCATCACTTACTGGGCATCTGCTTACTAGGTGCAAGGGGCCATGCTGGCAACTAATACAGAGTGAGTTTATGTGGTGTTCTGGTGTCAGCATGGCTAAATGATTATGCCCAGTTGTCTGCTCAGGGAAGCACTGGTCTGACTGTTGTTGCAAGGATATTTCATGGATGGTTGATAAACTGGAAGGCTGGTGTATTAAGTCATCAGTGAGTTGACTGTATTTGTGGCTGATTACATCTGGGATCACCTAAGGCATGTCTCCCACAAGGAGATAATTCAATCAGCCGAAGGCTTTTCAGTAAGAAGAGAGACTTTTTCACGGCTTCTTCAGCCAGTGAGCCTCTCCTGTGGTTTCGTCCAGACCCTTCATCAGAGCCACCAGCCTCACAGCCTGCCTTATGGATTTTGGACTCTTCCATTTTCATGGTTGCATGAGACATCTTTATAAATCGCATATTTATGGATCTCTCCTGTTGGTTCTGTTTCTCTTGAGAACCCTCACTAATACACATGGCTAGTAAATGTAGGATCTGGGATTGAAAGCTAGGCCTGTGTAACTCAAATGCTCCTACTCCTTCTTCTTCCTTTCAAGTTTGGGATTCTGAATTGCTTGAGAGCTTTCAAAATTAGAGATGTAAGCACCTCTCCTTTTTCTCCCCAGTCGAGAGGAAGAACAGTCATTTGGGCAGTAGTGCTAAAATACCTTCTTATTCTTCGTCAGTGTGCTATAGGGATCAACTTAGTGGAAGGCAAGATGTGGAACATGAGAAAAGGGATCTTCCTTCTTTTAGTTAAGTCACCTGGACATAAGTCATTAGGCTATAGGCCAGGAAGGACCTCATGTCTTGGCTCTAATACTTTTAAAGCAAATGTTCTTGATGCAAAACAATTTGAAATTGGTATCATGGACATTGTTTATTTCTGAGGCCTTGCAAAAGTTATCTTGGAGAAAAAAAAAGTTATCTTGGCATGCCATTGGTGATTGGCTGAGAACCAGAATCACCAGTTTATTTAAAATGTATTCACTCATTAAGCATTTCAGTTTATTAGTAGAGGTAGTTACAGCACAACCCTCATGTGCACCAGACATGAACTGCCAAACACCAGCCGAAGGGGGGAAATTGGTATCTTGACTCTCAGGTGACTCCATCTCATCCTTGATTTTCATAAAGATGATTTGTAGAGTACAGATAGCAGTGACCAAGAGCAACAACCCTGCCCCACCAGGCCAGTTCTTGCCTCTGGGTAAATTACTTAATCTACTACACTTATGGTGTTCAAATCCCAGCACATTTTCTAGCTGAGACTTTGGTTAAACTAATTTAAACCTCAGATTCCTTCAGTGTAAATGGAAAAAACAGCTGTGCCTCCTGCAAAGACTTCTTGTGAGAATGAAGGAAGATTATGCACACAAAGAGCTTAGCATGGCGCCTAGCATAGAATGTCAGCCTGTCTTTCATTATTCAGTAATTACATATTTACTATGTTTCAGACATAGTTCTTATGCTCTGGGGCTGTAAATCAAAATAATTGACTGCCTTCTTTGGGCCAAAGATGAACTTTCATTATCTTATATCCTCACAACAACTTACAAAGCATGCATTATTTTCATCATTCTATGAATGAAGAAATTGAGTTTAGGGAGATAAAGCTCAAAATTACACACTGAGTAGTAGCAGAGATCAGATTTGAACCATGATCTATCTGATTCCAAAGCTCGTTTTGCCACACAGCCTTACTGTTAGCCAGAATGACATGCCCTGTTCGTAACCTAGAGAGGGAAAACATGAAAGTAAACGACACATCACGGTACAACATATACAAAGCAACATCACTGAGCCCTCTGTGTACTAAGCCTTATTCTCAATCAAGTTTTATAACAGCTCTATGAGGTAGATGTTAATATTATCCCTTTTTTAAGGAAGGGAAAACTAAGGAATAGAGAGAGAGGTCCTTACCTATACTCCATGTGAATAATTACCACTAAACTCTATTACCACTCTGAAGAGCTAGCAATTTATAAACAGTGGCTCGGGGTGTTCTGAGGAGTGACAATAACGTGCTTGTGAAATCAGAAAAGATTTCATAAATGAGATGTTATATAAGCTGGAACCTGAAGTAAGAATGTTTGAGGTTGAGGAAGGAAGACAGGGGAAAAGGATAAAGCAGGTAGAGAAAACAGCATGTGCAAAGGCACATCTTCTTCAATGTCTAAACTCGTCTATCTTTTAAGTACAAAGGAGGTCCTTGGAGGATCTGGTACAGAAGACACTCCATTTTGTCTCCTTTCTTTCTTTTTATTTCCTCATGTCCTATCCATCCCTATCCTCAGGCTCCCTTTCCTATCTTCCATCTCTCCATTTCCAATACTACAGTCCTAATTTAGGACTATCACCTACCACCTAGACCACTGCAATAGCTTCCCCTTCTTTCACTCTCTTTCTCCCACCAATCCATTAAAAAACACAGTTACAGATTGAGTTTTCTAAAGTACAGCTCTAATCACCTAACTTCTTGGATTCAGAAATCTTTAATTCACCCACTTTCTTCAGAGTGGTCTGAACTACATAGCCAGCCAGCTACCTTTCTTAACAAAGCCTTGGCCTGTCTTTCCAATCTCCTGTCATTTCCTTCCTCTAACATTGCCATGGTCCGCAAACTTTGGTGTGAATCAGAATCACCAGTGGGTTGCTTATTAAAAATATTCATGCCAGGCCCCGTTAAAATATTTGGTTTAGTAAATTCGAGTTGGTCATTAGGCATTTTTGGGTTTTGTTTGCTCGCTTGGGAGAACTGTGAGACATCTGTAGTGTTAACAGGCTCTTTCTGGTGTTTCTACCTCAACAAATTTTAAGAAGCATTGCACCAACTGTATCAACTTTATGTAAAAACTGATAAGCCTCCCGCATTCTTTCTTATCTAATTCAGGATTCTATTTCCTCACTCAGAAGCTCATTTTCAAATTCGGCCCTACCTCCCATACCTAGATCAAATGCCACTTGTCCTAGGAAGTCCTCCCTCCTCTCCTTCGCACGTTGATAGTCATCTGCAGCTTTCTTGAAGCATCAATCTCAACCTTTCGCTTATTTAGGAAGGGCCCACACTCCGGACCATCAAAGGAGTTCCCCAGAGCAGAAAGGGCCATCTTAATCTGTGCCCCCACCCCAATTCCTAGTTCTCGGCGGGATCCTGCTCAAGAGCAATATATACCGTGGGATGACTGTGCATCAATATTCTTCCCGCAAACGCTTAGAACATCCTAATACAACGAACCCGCCTCAGATGCCCTTCCCAAGATAGCGGCAAAACCTCTCAGACTAACAGCTCAAGATCGGAGGGATTGAAATTGCTAGGGGAGTTGGTGGGTGGGAAAATTACTCAGTGCAAGAAAAGCCATACAACTAGCAGTCAAGATAGATCCCCGGACGCCAGGAAATGACGCGAAAAGCGCCCACTCCACCCCGGGCTTTTGCCTCGGCCTGGGATTAGCTGTTCCTCCCGGCCCCGCCTCAAGGACCTAAGTCACGTGACCCGCTGTTCGCCGCGCGATTGGTTGTCCGACGAGGGCCGCTCTGGATTGTGGGTTCGGGCCGGCTAGTAATGTCCAGCTGAGTGGAAGCGAGGCAGCCGTGCGTCCGCGGGTACGAAATGCCGGTGAGCTCGGCTACCGTTAGCCTCCGGAGGTCCTGGCCGGCCGCCTGAGAGAATCTAGGGCTTAGAAATTGAGATAGCGCGCGGCAGACTCCCGCGTGGGTCTTTGGTTCGAGTCCTGGCCCCAGGTTTATCGCATTTCCCCTAAAGGATGGCTTCTTAGTCTTTACTTGAAGTTGGCGGGATTTGGACATGATTTATATTATTATTTATTTTTTTGAGGGCGCTGGGCTGAACGCCATAAGCTGGATGCTGGGGAAAGGGCCTGGAGAGGCTTGAAATATGGTCCCTACTAACGTGAAATATTTGAGGTAACTCGGCCTTATAAATTGTGCTGATGCTTTTATAATCCTTGAGTTTAGGGCTTAGTAGGGAGGATCGCTCAAGGTTTATTGAGTTTTCTCCTATGTGCCAGGCACCGTCCTGGGCACAGTGGTTGTAAGGACCAGTTAAACACGGTCCTGTTTTTTTAGGGAACTTTGACGGGGCTGGGGGGAAAGGCGGGAAGACACGTGGATAGTTGGTTTATGCTGGGAGAAAAAGTGCTGTGGCAGTCAGAGAAGGGTAACTGAGGGAGTTAGGGATCATTTCATAGCAAGGTGATATTTGAATTAATTTTAAAAACCATAATGAGATGTTTCCAGATTAAAATGGGTGGGGAGAGCATTCCAGTTGGGAAGAAAATGTGCAAATGCAAAAAACTAGGAAAGTATACCTGATTTGTGTGGTTGGAGCATGTGGTGGATTTGCCCAGAAGCTGAAAGGTAGTTGGGGGTATATTTTTAAGGACCTTAATTCCCTGTTAGTATGTCTGGATCTTAAAATACTCTACGAAGTGAAATAGGTACCACGACATAGATACAGCAAAGGGCTTTCATAATTCAAAGGAAGGACAGATGTTTCCTGCTGGACTGATGGTGAAAGGCTTCATGTATTTTAGAGTCACAAAGGGTGAATTAGTATCTGAGCACAGGAAAGGTTTCTATGGAGGAGAATGGCTTTTTAGAAGAAGAGAGCAAGTTTGAGGATTTAAGAATAGTCAGTGTGGTTTGGTCGGTACATGTTAAGAGTTATGGTATTTAGTTAACTATAAATTTGTGTCAGTTTTGAAACTTCTTGAACACTGGGCAGAGTATTTTGGATTATATATTTCTTGCGTCATGGGGAGCCATTAAATGCTCCTGAGTAATGACATAATCACACCTAGGTATTTTTTTAAAACTTTTTATTGAGAAATCTTCACATACATACAGTCCATCCACAATATACAATCATTGGCTTATAGTATCATCACACAGTTGTGTATTCATCACCATGATCATTTTTAGAACATTTACATCACTCCAGAAAAAGAAATAAAAACAAAAAACACAAACATTGCATATCCCTGACCTCTCCCTCTCATTGACCACTAGTATTTCAGTCTACCCAATTTTTTTTGCCCTTTTTCCTCCCTATTTATCCATTTGTTTTTCCTTATTTTTTAATTCATCTGCCCATATCCTGGATAAAAGGAATATCAGACACAAGGTTTTCACAAACACATGATCACACTGTAAAAGCTATATAGTTATACAGTCTTCAAGAATCAGGGTACTGGTACAGAGTTCAACAGTTTCGGGCACTTCCCTCTAGCCACTCCAACACACCATTAACTAAAAAGGGATATCTATATAATGCATAAGAATAACCTCCATGATAACCTCTCAACTCTATTTGAAATCTCTCAGCCATTGAAACTTTACTTTCTCTCATTTCTGTCTTCCTCCTTTTGGTCAAGAAGGCTTTCTCATTCCAGTGTTGCTGAGTCCTGGCTCATCCCTGGGTTGAGCCAGGGATGTGTCCCACATTGCAAGGGAGATTTACACTCTTGAGAATCATGTCCCTCACTCTGGGAAGTGAGTTCACCTGCAGAGTTGTCTTAGATAGAGAGGCCACATCTGAGCAACAAATGAGGTTCTCTGGGGGTAACTCTTAGGTATAATTATAAGTAGGCTTAGCTTCTTTTGCAGGAATAAGTTTCATAGGGTCACACCTTGGTATTTTAAGCTAAGGATGTATGTAGTAATATTCATGGTACATTTGATGGGATAAAGAAACTGGAGGCAGGAAACCCACTGAGACAGCAGTATGTTCTGGTAAAAAGAACGTGAACTTTAAAGTCATACAGTCATTGATTCAGATCTTAGCTCTGCTCATCCATTTCATGATCTTAGGCAATATTATTTTAATTAAGCTCTCTGAGCCTCTGTTTCCTCATTTCTAACTCGTACCTATTTCACGAGATAAAAGTCAAGCATGGCACCTGTATAATAGGTACTTTGTAAGTTAGTTTTCTTCCCCTCCTGGAGCTTGGTTGTTGAGTGGAACAGCTCTGTCTTTAGCTATGGAGTGTAAGTGAAGGAAGTCTATGGTGTTTCTAGAATTATTGTTTGACACTGACAAGACCATGCTGAAAAGGTCTGAAGAAGGGCACTTTGTGATTCTGGTACTTTTCCATGTCAGTGATAATATACCACCAGGAGGTGCCATTTAGAATGCAGAAATGCCTTGTTTTATTGTGTTTTGCGTTACTGCGCTTCTGAGATACCGTGTTTTGTACAAATGTAAGTTTGTGGCAGCGAATCTATTGGTGCCATTTTTCCAACAGCATTTGCTCTCTTCATGTCTCTGGGTCGTGTAATGGTAATTCTCACAATATTTCAAATTTTTTTATTATTATTTTTATCTTTTATGGTGATGTGTGATCTTTGCTGTTACTATTATAATTGTTTTGGGGTGCCTCAAACTGTGTCCATATAAGATGTTGAACTTAATTGATAATTGTATGTGTTCTGACTGCTCCACTGACTGGCTGTTGTCCTGTGTCTCCCTCTCTTCAGGCCTCCCTATTCCCTGAGACATAAGGATACTGAAATTAGGCCAATTTTACCATGGCCTCTAAGTGTCCAATTGAAAGGAAGAGTCGCACATCACTCACTTTAAATCAAAACCTAGAAGTGATTAAGCTTAGGGAGGAAGGCATGTGGAAAGCTGAGACAGGTTGAAAACTATGCCTCTTGTGCCAAACAGTTAGCCAAATTGTAAATGTAAAGGAAAAGTTCTTGAAGAAAATTAAAAATGCTACTCCAGTGAACATGTGAATGATAGGAAAGTGAAACAGCCTTATTGTTGATATGGAGAAAGTTTTAGTGGTCTGGATAAAAGATCAAAGCAGCTACAACATTCCCTTAAGCCAAAGACTTATCCTGAGGGAGGCCCTAACTCTCTTCAATTCTATGAAGGCTGAGAGAGGTGAGGAAGCTTCAGAAGAAGTTGAAGCTAGCAGAGGTTAGTTCATGAGATTTAGGGAAAGAAGCTGTCTGTGTAACATGAAAGTGCAAGGTGAAGTTGTAAGTCCTGATGGAGAAGCTGCAGCAAGTTAATCCAGAAGATCTAGCTAAGGTACGGCATACTTTATTGTTGTCTTGTTTTAAGAAATTGCCATAGCCACACCAACCTGCCGCAACCATAACCCTGATCATTCAGGAGCCATCAACATTGAGACAGGCCCCTCCACCAGCAAAAAGATTATGACTCCACGAAAGCTCAGGTGATGATTAGCATTTTTTATCAATAAAGTATTTTTAAATTAAGGTATATATATTGGTTTTTTTTTTTTTTACATATAATGCTATTGCACACTTAATAGATTACAGTGTAGTGTAAGCTTAACTTTAAATGCAGTGGGAAAACAAAAAAATTGTGACTCACTTTATTGTAATACTCGCTTTATTGCTGTGTCTAAAACTGGATCTGCAGTATCTCTCAGGTATGCCTGTACATGAAGTGCAGCCAGTTTTCTCATTCAGAAGTTGATTATCCAGGTTGTGGTTTACCTGTGCTTTGCATTGCTTCCTTTGTCTTACCTGGGTCCTCTCAAGGGTAAGAGCAAAAGAAAAATGAAATTAAACTTTTTTATTTAACTAGCAGTGGAAAAACATAAAACTAGTACTCAGACTTCCATTTTCTTCCTAGCTCTGCCATTTATTTGCTATGGACCTTAAAATCACAGCCTCTCTGGGTCATGGACTATTTAGAATATTCTGGTATAAAGAAGATTTTATGACTATATTTCTTATCTTTATTGGCAGAATTGTAAAATGAATTGTATGTTAAATGAACTCGAGTTTACTTTATAAAGAAATTTAGTAGAAAAATCTTTTCAAAAGCTTTTGTTTTAGAACTACACTATGTCCCTTCACAAACATTTCTTGAGATTTTGTCATGCATGGTGTTTGGACTCATTAAAAAATGTTTTTGACCTGTAAAAAACAAACTAACCTTGTGCACATATTGCATCTTGTATAGCAGAGTTGCCAAAGGCAAAGCATAGGGGAAGATAAAATATATTTTGAAAAACCCATGTTTGGAAACTTATTTAAAAATAAACTCCTCCCCACTACCCCCTTTTAAAATAGGTAATTCTAAATCTGCTTGATGTGAAATAGGGCATTGGGCTACTCTTAGATATTACAAGGATGTGAAATGCAATGATGCAATGATGAGTGAAGTATAATCTGACCTGGTACTGCCATTGCTTCTGTGTTGGCTTTGACCAGGGTATGATCCATTAATCTTCTCTCTGAGCTGATTCTGGTTGTGGTTTTTCGACGCTCCTGTGTTCTAGCCTATTTGGATACTGGTTTCATATGTGTAAGAGTATTACGTGTAAATATATAATATACATAATTATGCACAAGTGTTTATTTGGTATTCTTTTGAATTACTGATACTTTCACATTTTCCTTCTTAGGTTAAGGTGAAAAGTCTGGCTTTGAAATCTTCATGGAGGAGTACATCCTTTCAATCCTGAATCTGGTTAAATATTTTCATTGACTTACTGTGTGCTTTGGATTGCTAAAATGAATTAAGTATTGGAAACCACCCATTTTATCAGAGGCACTTAGAAAATATTTCCAGCCTTCCTCTTCTAGTAATGATGATTTTTTTCTCCATATGCTTTCACCAACCTGCCAGTTCAGCAGCATGAATTTTCTTAGAGAGGCAGCTTTAGTGAGCTTCTGAAGTGTTTCTGATACAGATACTTCACACAAAGCTGAATTCTCGGTTTTTGTTCCATGTATTCGATTAACAACAACAACAAAAAGTAAAATGTTATTAAATACCAAAACACTTCTTAGTATAAAAATACCTCAGAAATCAAAGGTGGTCTGAATGAAGATTTTATTTAAAACACCTCAAGTAATCTTTAAGTTTCCACATAATCGTGACAATATAGAACAGTTCTTTGCTAGAAACACTTACTCTTAAAATTCACTTAAGTGTTTCATAGAAACTTTAGTGAGAGCCAGCATAAATCATGCACATTTAGCAAACTCTTAACAAAATGGCAAGCAAAAAGAACTAATCAATAGATCCTTTTCTTTACACAATCATAGGTAGATGAGTATTTTACTTAATCTATTCATTGTTTGTTAGCTTTGCTTTCACACTGAAATTTTCAGACTAAACACTCAAACCCTTTTTTCCTTAAACTGGTTTCCCAACAACAATAAGTGTGGCTGGTAAGAGAATTTTAAAGGTTGGTAAACCATATGAGATATCACTTAATAAATGCGTCACAGTATATGGGTAGGAGATGTTTTTCTAAAGAAGTATAAAAGCCAAGTCCACAATTCACATTGTTTGCAAACTGATAAAATCTTCACTTCACTTTGCTGTTAAATACTCTAAAGAGAATACCTGCTTTTCCCTCATCACCCACTTTAAAGTCTAACTTGGGTTTTTCCCGAGAGCTTCTATACTTGTTGTTCTTTAAACAAATTATCCTCTTTTATACACTTCTATGCTGCTGGCCTTCACTTTCCTTGCTAATCCTGATTCTTTTACTCTAATCAACATGATCATCTGTAATGAAGGGTTTACAAAGCAGGTTAAAAGATTAGGATCAAATGGCTATATCCTTTTAAAGGAGTCCATATAGTTGTTTACGGTTCTTATAATTATGGATTGAGGCTGAAAAGTATCAAACAATTGTGATAGTCAGCCCTATGCAGTAGTTTTGTTGTGAGATAAGATATTAATTTCTTTCAGTTCTCAGGAGAATACAATTTAATCAGGTGTTGTACTTCTGTTGGATAACCTGTGATGGGACAAGTCTGGTGACTCCTCACATAGTTGAACACACAGCGATAACAAAAAACATAGCCAGAGGTGGCAAGAACGGTATCATTCACTCGTGTTTTACGACACAGAGGGCACACAGTCTTCCTTTTGGGTAACAGGGGAGAATCAGAGTTATAGTCCAGGTGTACAGGAGGTGGTGGAGTAGGCAGGGCAGTCAATGTTTTGATGTTTTCTTGATTTTCAGATGAGTACCACCAGTCAAGGAATTGCAGGAAAAAGACACCCACGGAAAGGCCAGTGGACAGGGATAAGGCAACACTCCCCACAGCTTTCATCAGAGCTGCCTTTATCTTCTCACTGACACTGCTGGGAGAATAGAAAAAGGAGGCAGAGAAACTGTTTATTTAGGTATAATTCCAGAATAATTAACATGACAATAAGTTATTACAAACTATTCATCAGAATCACTGATTTGAGGATTCAATAGTTGCTAGATTAGCACTGGATCCATTTTGAATGGTACCCTTTTTTTTGACTTAGGAGTGTATAGGAGCTAAACTTTTTTTTTTGAGGGGTTGGAAGTGGGGGGAGGGTGGTGTATGGGCCAGAAATCAAATCTGGGTCTCCTGCATGGCAGGTGGGAGTTCTGCCATTGAAACTTTGTTTTTTTTGCATGAGTGTGTCCCTGGGTGGACATGAACCACTAAACTTTGTTTTTAAAAACAAAAGGCTAGGGTTTGGTTTTGCTTTTTGAGAAAAGGAATTAGTAGAGGCTTTGATTGCATAGACCTTTTTTTTTTCTTGTGGAAGATACTGTATCCAAAAAAAGAAAACAACTCACTTAAAAAATAAATTGCAATATTGAGAAATATATATTTAAACTAGTAGGAGAATACAGACACTACTCAGAAGTAGTATAACATGATTAAGAGCACAGTCTTTAGAATTGTATTGATCTGGCTGGTACTTAATTGTTAGTGCTTGTTTCCTCAATTTAAATGTGTCAATGCATTTCTTTGGGATTGTGATGAGGGTTAAGTGAGATTATGTAAAGCTAATACCTAGCTCAGGGCCTGGCAAATTACAAGTGTGCCATAAAATGTAATATGATGAGGAAGACTATCTGCAATCCCTGTTTTATAGGCCCAAGAAAGAATTTTTCTATGATTTTATGTAATACTTTGTGAATGTCACAAAGTTGGGTTAAGATTAAGGTTTTAGAATCTGTGAAGATGTTTTGAAATGTTAGGGCCTTACCTCTTGCCTGGTTGCTGCATCATGCTGACTTCAGCTGGTCTGTGCTCCAGAGCTTGTATATCCTGGACTGTTAGTCGACCTAGCCGAACTCCAGCCAGCCTCAGCAGTGGTGAGTGATGCTGAGCTTTTCCTAGGATATACTGAAGTTGTTGTACAAGAAACCAGCCTTCCCAGGCCATGTTAACAAATGGGTAGGCTGCCAAGAAGGCTCGGTAGAATTGTTTCCAGCGGGATGAAGGGGGATGGATAGAGTACTCATCCTCTTCTCTCAGGCTAGAAACCAGCTTCTCCAGCTTTATTTTCAGATAGGGAAGAAAAACCAGGAACATAATTGATTTCCAAAGCTGCTCCTTTGGGAGACCAGCACTGGCCAATCTCTGAAAATTGTGCTTGTGCCCCATTACAATCCGTTTTAAGCTATAAAAGTTTTCAGAAAATGAGGCACTGGTTTTAGATAGATAATGCTGCTGGAGCAGAAGATCTAGCAGAGTAAATATTTCATCAAACCACCTCCAAAGGAAGCC
>PVIY010017711.1:0-48926 GCA_004026745.1 Myrmecophaga tridactyla
TTCTGTTGTTTTTTTTTAATAGTAGCCATTCTAGTACGTGTAAAATGATATCTCATTGTGGTTTTGAGTTGTATTTCCCTAATGGCTAATGATGTTGAACATCTTTTCATGTTCTTTTTGGCCATTTGTATGTCTTCTTTGGAGAAATGTCTATTTAATTCTTTTGCTCATTTTTTAATTGAATTGTTTGTCAAAATATATGATTTCTTTATAGATTCTGGTCATTAAACTCTTATTGAATGTTTGATTTCCAAATATTTTCTCCCATTCCATAGGCTGTATTTTTACTTTCATGATTAAGTCCGTTGGTGCACAAAAGTTTTTTATTTTGATGCAGATCCATTATCTATTTTTCTTTTTTCTTCCTTTTGAGGCAAGTGGTCACAAGCTGAATGAAGATACCAGAATAAGAGGGGAATAGCCATATAGTGCTTATAACCGATTCAGGGCTCATGGTATCTGAAATGGTTTCTCATTGTGGTTCTGGGTTGTATTTCCCTAATAGCTAATGATATTGAGCATCTTTTCATGTGCTTTTTGGCCATTGTGTGTTGTGACTCCGTGGCCTCTCAGTGCCAAGGCTCAGGCTGCTTACTGAGTTGCTGCACAGGACTACAGTCCCTGGAAGCTTCCTTGGAATGTATGAAATTCCTGTATCCAAATCTTCAGTTGTAATAATCTGTGTATTTTTCTCTGATTATATGGGAGAAGCTAGTTTTTGAATAATTTTTCAGTGATACTCTGGGCAGGTTAGTTAGGATCAACATTCCTTCTCAGTAAGAAAGCATTCAGACTGGTGCTATATGCAGTGTACGAGCAGGCCTCTCCCGCATCCCCTCGCAGCCGTCAGACTTCCTTGATATCTAAAATTCTGCCATTAGTGATTCGTTCCTTTTTTCCAACTGTGGGTTTCCCTTAAAAGGAAACACAGAGCACCCCACAAATGCTCAATATTCATCTAATAGAATGTAATAGTACTCACTAGATTTCCCTCGGACCTTCTCACCCAAAGATGCATAAGAGTATTTCATAGAGGAATTCATAGTTGATTCTTTCCTCTTAATCTTTTATCTGTAATATTTGCCCTACTGCTTGTATTTCTTTCAGAATTTTTCCAAGTTCAATTACTGTAAAAATATATTATCATGTTCTCTTTCCTTCTTTTATAAAAGATCATCTTTTTTCTTCCAAGAAGTAGTTTGTCTTTTCTTGAGAAATAGAGAACAATTTAATTTAGTTACTACATATTAAATGTGTGAGAGCCTCTGGAGAAATTAAAGAATGTTAAAGGCTACTTGTTTATTTTTGTATTCCTCATCTTGGTCTAAAAAAAAAAGTATTTGAGGTGAGAAGATGACAAGAATTCTATGACAACTAAGTACAATATGTTATCTTGGACCAGATCCTGTGTTAGAAAGCCAGAAGGAAATTTTAGAACAGCTGACAAAATTAGAATCCTTTCTGTAGATTCAAGTATTGTACTAATATTAGATTCCCTGAATTTGATATCTGTACTGTGATTTGGAAAGAGAATACCCTTGTTCTTAGGAAATATAAACCAAAATATTAAGGGGTCTGCAATTTACTCTCAAAAAAATAAAAGTATGTGTGGATGTAAATATTAAAAATGTATAGACTTTGCTGTATTTGCAACTTTGTTTGAAATAATCTCTCAAAATCAAAAGTTTTTTTTTAAAAATCCAATTTCAAAACTAGAGAAATTGTGAATAATCATATATATTAATAGAATATTTGACTGTTTTATCCACAACTCTCTCCCTCTAAATTTATGTGAAAGCATTATCCCTTTTTTTAATCACTAATTTTGAGTGAATTTTTGCATCCAAAAAATCAAATTCAAATCAGCTTCCCCAAATCAAAAATATCAGAACCTAATGTCTCCATTGCAATGGCTCTTAGTCAGGCTAAGCACTACTTCCTAGTGAGGGTCCCTGTTTGCCTGATTTGCAGTGTTAAGATGCTAATTTTCTTCTGCATAAAATGCAGATCTTTCTGTTTTGGACTGAAAAGTAACATTGAGGACTAAGAATGGTTTTTTGCTATAGTCAGGTTAGCCAACTGATTCATCAGAACATTATTGTCTTGTTTTAACATCTCCCAAGGACATCAAGCTGATGGTAATATTTCACATTCCTTCAGCATATGGGTTGTATAATCTACAGGGACATTTGTAGAATACATTGCTGATAGTTTCTTCTTTGGTGTTGCAAGTTGGTTATCACTTTGAAATCTTAAATACCTAAAAAATACATATTATTTATTTTGTCCCCAAATTAGTGATTTAATAAACATCAGAGTAAAATATTATTAAGTTATGGTAATTTTAATGTCTTCTTTGAGAAGTCAAAATTATACTGAGCAAATTAAATAAGAATAAAATTAGTTCTTCCTAAGAAAAAGTAAAACACAAGGACTCCCTACTTCTGATATTTCACACTAAATGAGGGCTGGAGACAGAAAGAAATAGCTTTGATCTCATCCTGCTTACAGACAGCCTGCTGGGGGAACATGGGGAAGTATAAGGTGCATCCTGACTGTGGAGTCTAGGAAGGCTCTTGGGGAAAGTGAGAAGAGACTGGTAAGGATAGTGGGAGACCAGCCTGAGCAGAACATTCAATGCAGTGGGAAAAGCCAGAACTGAACCTGGAGGGGATGGAAGTTGTGAGCTGACTGTGGTACAGCAAGTGGACTGGTGCGGCCAGAACACAGGCAGGGGCCAGGTTGGACCCAAGAAGAGGAGCAGGAAATAAGCCTAGAAAGGCAGGGGGTGACTTTGAATGCCAAACCAAGAAACTTCTTATGTGCTAGAAAGCAGGAGAGGAGACTGACGTTATTCAGAACATGTGTTTGAGGAGCCTTCTCTGGCAGCCGTGCATGAGATGGATGGAGCTGGAGGTGATTAGGCAAATCATGAGGCAGAGAAACCTGTGGGAACCGGTAGCAGTAGTTCTCGCTAGCTGCCATCAATGGTGCTAGGAGACAGTGGACAGAATGAGTATGGGGAGGTTAGAATTTGAGGACTGATGCTGGTGGAGGTCGGAGAGAGAGGAGGGTGTGAAATGATTTCAAGGTTTCAAACCTTATAGGGAATCCAAGGAAATTACCTTAGAAGTGCCTCTGACACTGAAGTAAAAGTTAGACAGTAACATTCGAGGAAGAGAAACTACCAGCAATCAGGAAAGGCACATACAGGCCACAAGTCATTGTGATCTGGGACAAAGTGTTCATTAGACCTTGGGGAGATCGGCAATGGAAATTGAGAGGGTAAAGGGGGAGCTTTATCTGCTTTAGGAACAGAATAAATTGTCCAGGCTCTGTCTTGCCCCTCTCCTGAGCATAGCATAATTATCCTTGGAGTCCCAGAGCTCCCAGTTATTGTTTCCTGTGAGCAGTGGCTAGAACTGTTAGAAGAAGAGGCAAGTACTAAACCTAATCCATTCAGACTTCACCCTAGCATGTTACTTTGCACACAGTTAGCTTTAGGTATATATTTGTGGTAGGAATTAGTTAATGATTCTAGAAGGTCTGAAGAAAGTAATTCCATGCTTAGATAGTCCTCGTGAGGATGGATTTATTGTTCACCTTTTAGATGCCAAAGTCTCCTGCCGTCCTCCACTTGTCAGAGATTACCTGGAAGCACGAAACTCACAACCTATGAACAGATCTCTGTGTACCACTGAGGTTCCACTCAGCCTTTGGAAGTCTGACCTTAGGCAGCACCAGCTGTGAAACCCTCTTAACCCCTCACTTCCCCCACTCTGCAATACTAGTTGCAGAGCAGGCAAAGACAAACATAGGAAATGGCATTTCTAGGATTTAAGGGAAAGGGATTGAAATTTGCATCTAGGACAAGAAAGTGTATGAGCAGAACTCCAGATGAAGCCACGCCTTTCTCTTTTCCCTGCTCTAACTGATTATTATGTTTGGATTATTCCATAACCTTTCCTCCAAGCAGGAAGGAGCCTTTCCCTTTTGAAGAGCCCCTTACTCTGATGTTGGGTGTCCATTGTAGTTTAGGTTGATATGCTGAAGAGACAGACTTCCCAGAAGGACTCGAGATAATAGCAGAGACATGTGGGCCCCCGAGGATGGCTAGGTCTAGAGATTCCCAGGTGGAACCCCACATGCCCTCTCAGCAGGTGTCCCAGTTTGAGAAAGACAGGCAGATGTTCCTGGGAGCTGAAGCAGAGCCCAGGGTGGGAAGGGCTGCAAGAAAGGGAGGCAGGGACCTGGCTTTCTTAACCTCCCTGCCAATTCCTACCCCCCACCTGCCGCCCTGCACTGGCTCTTCCTCTCCTCCTCTTTCAGTTTAGGCCAGTGTTTGCCACCTGACTCAGATGGCTTCATCTCCTCCCTTCCCCTGCTTCCATTTGTGAGATTCAGGAGAGAGTTTCTGATTGCCAGCAGCCTGCTGGGGTTGATGCGCAGAGTAAGATAGAGAAGACATTTAACAAGGAATTTTAAGGGGCTCAAGGCCTCATAACTATTGTTATTGTTTAGGTTCAAGGAGGGTGACTTCTTGATTAGAAACTTCCTTATGAAAAAGATTTAAAGAACTGTGACCTTCTCCTTGGAGTACTAGCACCAAATACTTTTATTCCCTCCTACCCCCAGCCCTCTTACCCACAAAAGTCACGTGGGTAAGTCTGCTCTTCTGGCCAAATAGAAATTTTAGTGGTGACACATTAAATCCCACCTCCTCTACAACACTCCAGCCTTTCCAGCCTCCAGATCTTCCCTTTCTCTGACTCCCTCCAGCATTTAGTTATTCTGTCATCCCTCATATCCTTCGATTCTTTACTTCTATTTATTTCTCTTCAGTGCTTTAGTTTTAGCTCCCCAAGTAGCCCAGATGTAGCTTAAAAATTAGAGTTTGTCTTCTGTTGGGTTCGCAGCAGGTGCTCAGTTTGTGTTGATGGATCTTTTACTGCAATAGGGCACCTCACAGTCAGTAATTGTCTCAGGCAGTCCTCAGTTTCCTAAGGAGATTAGAGTAATAGGCCTGCTCTTTGACCTTCACTGCTAGAACCAGCTCAAGAGGCCATGGTTTTCCTTGATTCTTAAAAACTGACATGGCAGTCCTCCTGAGTGATTTGCTGGCTGAGTTTCTCAGGGGAAGAGTTTGGTAGCCCTGTGATCTTTGGCCCTTCCCCACTCTTAGCTCTCAGGTCTCAGTCCTAGACTGCAGGACCAGAGAGCCAGCCTGGAGCTGCAGGGTCAAAGGCCCAGTGTTAAACTGGAGGCACCTCACATCCTGTGCTTGGTGTGATGACCCTTAGAAACCTGGAGTAATGATGGCGCTTAACAGAATACAGAAATTCGAGACTCAGAGGTTAGAGCATCAAATAGTAGACAAGTAGCATTGTGGGGCTGAAGAATCAAAACAGTCAGGTAGCCCAGGGCAAGGCAAAGAAAAAACTAGTGTTTAATCAATTTACAAAAAAATGTATTGCTGTTCCCCATCATCCCACCCCACATTCTCACACACTTCTGTGCACATGTGCCGTTGTCACCCACGTGGAGCCTGTTAGCCAACATGAAAGTATGAACATGTCTCACGTGAACAACCTTCAAGCAAACAGGGAGGAGTCTGGGAGGAGAGATAGGGAGTCCTGGGTCACTGTGACATTATACTACAGCCATACGGTAAGACAGGCCAGTCAGCAAAGCCCCTGGCCTGTGGGTCTTGGTGCTGAGTCACAGGCAGTTCCACCCCCGGAACCTCTAGAGCTGCTCACCGAGGCCTCCTGCCCACCCAACTGCCGGCCCAGTGAGGCATCCTGTGCTTTTTTCAATTCCTGTAAGATCACGGGGCAGGCTGTGGAAGGACTCTCCAAGTACAGCCTGCCTCCTCCCTCTGCCTTCCAGTAGGTTCTTTCCCTAATCACTCAGATACACTACGAAAATGGCCTTCTGTGGTGCCAACCCAGGCTCAGTTTTAGAGGGCCTTTGAGCTTCTCAGTTGTAAACTTTTTCTGGAGAGAGAATGACCAAAAAAAGTTAAGAACTGCTTTACTAGAATGTACTATCATATCTAAATTCTTCTGGGGGTGAGTTAATCAGTTTAATTTATTAACTTATTTTGAATACTAAATTATTTTCTCACTACTCCTTTACCTAGTGTCCACACATTTTTCTGTATTATTCAAGTATGAGGCAAGAAATGGTCAGATCAAGCATATTCATTCATTCATTCATTCATTCAGCCACTATTTACAAAGTGCCTTATACCAGGCTTGCCTTGTGCAATATTCCATGCCCCACCATATTCTCTCACCTGGACTTCTGCAAAAACATTCCCCTTGGTCTCCCCACCTCTACTCTTGTCTGCTTGTAGTCCGCATCCATGTAGCAATCAGAGGGCTCCTCTTAAAGAACCAATTGGATGATGTTGCTCTCCTAGGTTAGACCAAAATCTAAACTCCTAACTTAGCATACAGAGCCGCTAAGCTAGCCCCTGCCTCCCTCTCCAACCTTAACTCCTGCTATGTCCTCTCTCTCCTTCCCTGCTCCAGCTACTCTGGCTGGCCTTCTTTGTGTTTCTCCAACTAACCAAGCTCCTAATCTCAGGGCCTTTGTACTAGCTGCTCCCTCTACATGGAATGCTCTTCCCTGATCCTGCCTGGTTGACTCTTTCTTGACATTCCCTTCTCAGCTTCAGTGCCATTTCCACAGAGGGCCTGCCTTGACTACCCAATCTATAATAGCCACCCAGTCATTTACTAACCCTGTCTTCATTCTCTGCATATTCCTTTCATTATCTTATCATTTTCTTGAATATTTTTTTTATTTACCTTTTTATTTGTTATTTGTCTCCCTCCACCAGAGTAAAAATTCCAGAGAATAGGATCTCTGTCTCTTTTGATTGCTGCTGTATCTCAAGAGTCTGGCACATGATAAATGCTCCACAAAATAACTGTTGAATGAGTGAATGAATGAAGGGAGGGGTGTAAAAATCACAGAAGTTAAACACAATAAAGAGATTAGCGTTCTTCGAATCAAACTAAGGGGAAGAGTAAAATTGCCCTGAGCTGGTAGTTCCTTGTTATGGCAGAATAGCCCACCTCTTCCCGGTGACTTCAATTCAACAAGGAACTGAATGAGCACCTGCTGCTATTAGGCACTGCGGTAGGCCCTGGACTAATTCCACCTCTCCCTCGCCATTCCATTCTGCCTCATGCAGTTTTCAGTTCATTTCTTGAGCAAGAGTTTCATCCATGGCTCACAGGCCTAGCACAGGGCTGGGCACTCAGAAGTACTTGGCAGGAGGAGACTTGTCAGCTGTTCACCCCTTGGAGAGATTTGGGCCAATGCAGAATTACTCAGTCTGGAAGGCCCAAGCAGGTGGTGGCAGCTCTGAGAGTGGGAGCCCCTTCCCCCTGGAACCTCTGTCCCCTGGGGCTCCTGTCCAGACTTAGAGGAGATATCACTGTCTCGAAGCTCCTGTTTCATTTTACCTCATGTAGTTCCCACAACCCACCCTGTGAGATATTTTACTACTTTCTTCATTTTAAATATGAATCAGCCGAAGTTCAGAGAGTTGAAGTTCCAAGATCCCATAGAAAGTGAGTATCAGAGCCAGAATCAGAGGTCAGGCACCTGTGAGGGCAAAGTTCTTGCATTTTACAGCTCTTCAAAGACAGGGAACGAAAGGAGTCCTGAACCTGGCCTTTATGTTTGGAGCCTGGGAGTTAAGGGAAAGGGGGACAGTGAAATCTTACTGTTGTTCTTAAAAGGTATACACTGGAATCATAACCGAAAAAAAAAAAAATGGATTGGGAACCCAAGAGCTCAGATAAAGAGAGTTTGTCTTAGGGAAAGAAACAGGCATTGTGGTTGGGAGGGCAGTTTCAGTGAGAGAGAGTGGAAGGTCCTACATCAAGGCTGATTCTGTCCTTATTTCCATATAATTTGAGGATTTTAGAGCCTCTCATTTACAGATATGGAAACTGAAGTGCAGGAAAGGTAAATGATTCCCCCAGTATCACATAATTGGTGGAAAAATTAGGTCTAAAACACAGATCCACTGGGTCTTTTCTGTATCTTGATTTATAGAAAGGAAGTGACAGAGATGTAGAGCTGCCCACACAGAACAGTCCAGAGATGTAGAGCTGCCCGCACAGAACAGTCCAGACTCCAAGGGTGGAGAAAACCTAATACCGAGTGGGATAGGGAGCTGTGGGTATGAGCAGAGATGATGGAACACTGCCTTGAAGAGAAAGCTGGGAGGAGCTTCAGTGACACAAGAGTGGGAAGACTATGTATGAAACCAGGCATCTCGCTAGAGTAAAAACCACACCCTGGAGTCAGCCCTGAGATTCCACTGCCTGGGTCTCTCCGGGGCCTCACTCCCAGGGGAAGCCTGGGTGCACATCTGTATTGTCACTAGGGCCCCTGTGGAGAGCACAGAAGGAGTTAGGAATTGCAGTACTGACTCCCACATGACCCTCTGGCATTGCCCAAGTGGAGGGTGAGGGGAAATAGCTGTTGAAGGAGGGTAATTCCTGATCTGTTTAGTCATTGATTCATTCCAAACAATGATGCTCAATCAAGGCAGGAACATTGCCCCCTGCCCGCCATCTCCCTCCTCTTCACCTATTAGATCCAGCTGCAGTGAACTGTCAGTGGTGTTCCGGTTGCTACACGCCACATAGCCTTTCCTTCAATTGCTGTTCCCAACAAGCCTGAGCCCCCGACGTTCACCTTTATGTTCACCTTCGTCTCGGTGAGTGTGTCAGCAGCAGTGGCTCCCATTATGTGCAGAGGCAGATGCAAACTAATGCTCCCATCTAAATCTGGGAGCACATTGCAAGTTCCAGTGTGTACCCCGGTTGGGCCTGGTTGCTGGGGTGATGGGATTGTTTCCATGGCCTCCCAGTGACTAAGCCCCAGAGAGATAACAACAGGCTCCTTTAGGAAGTGAGGGTCAGTTTTACATCATTTTGCCTCTACTGTCACTGCGCCTGGAAGCCAAGCTCCCTGGGCCCAAGGTGACTTGCCCCTCTGGGTGATAATAAACCCACAGTCTGGGGCTTAGGCCATCTGGCGCTGACGTTGCTGGCAGAGTTTTGTCTTCCCTGTTAGTCAGGACAAGCTCAGTGCCCAGTGACCCTCATTTTCCTGTTTGTGGCCTCAGATCTCCTTTTCTGTGCTTCCCTTTTCTGACCTCAAGAGCCTTATCTTTCCTCAGCATGGCCGTGTCAGGATACAGGATTCCTTTTGTCACTATTAGGAACAGTTTTTCTCTTTGAACCAAAGCCAGTTTTAGGAGTTAGGGGACCTCCTCCTTACCTAGCCCTGGCCCATTAGGGTAACTGAGAAGTCCTGCCACTAGCAGCCCAGCCCACCCCACTCCACCCCAGCCCAGCCAGAGGCCTGACTTCTTAGGGATGGTGCTTCTTGCATTCCAGACACTCCTTTCGTCTGTTGCCAACAAGGGCTCTTTTCCACTCCCTTCATCAACCTGCACACTTGTCAGAGGATTATATTCTTCCTGCTCCAATCACAACTACCAACTTATTGTCAACCCCTGACTGTCACAACATAATTACTACCCAAGAAATTCTCAAGGCGGGGTAGGTCCCAAGCAAGGTCTCTTCATCAGGTCCCCATAGTAGCCCTTCATTCTTCAAGGTTCTGCCATTACCTAGGGAGGAGTAGAAGGTGACATCAGAGACCTGTAAACCCTCATCTTACCTACAAAAACCTGTACATTCTGTTCTCAAGTCTCTTGAACGATAACCTTGCTGGAGTATGAGAGCTTGAGCTTCCTTGTTGTTTTGGCTCTTTTTTGACTACATGTATCCAAGTGACAGGAGCTCTTGTAGGGAGAACAGAATGGGAAGTAGCTTTGGTGGTGGCCAAGTGCATGCATATGCGTGTAGATGAGCACATAGGTTGGTGTGTTGTAAGTCTGTATGCATTTCATGGTGCAGTTTTGTAAAGACTGTCCAGAGCCAGTTTGGGTGTGAGCATGTATATGGATTTTATGAGAATGGGATATTAGGAGGAGAATAAAAAGACTGGCCATAGGAAAGGGCGTATGCTTTGGCCAGTTCACTGTTGATCATGATTGGCAAAGAAGGACATGTTCCCCTGAATGTCTGAATGAGGAAATCCTCACAGTAGTTTAGTCCTTCAGCTTTTCAAGTTAATTTTTTGTGAGACTGCTCTGCAGAAGCACAGGCAGGTGAGACTCAGAGACAGAAAACTGGCCTTGATGGCAGTTTTGACCTCCCTGCCTCCACCTCTCCAAAAACTTCATTTGGGCACAAGACCAGAAGCCTTGCCAAATGCATTACCCATAGCTAGAATTTATCTTTAATGAATGTGGTGGAACGCACTTAGAAGAGACCCACTGATGGGGAAATGGATGAGAGATTCTGAAGTTGTCTCTCTGCCTACAGCCCGCCACCCCCACCTTGGGGCCTTTGTGCACATTCTTCCTTTGCCCGGTGTGTCCTCCTACCTATAGAAACGTGGCAGATTCCACAGGACCCAGCCCCAGGCCTTCCTTTTCCTCAGAGCCTTCCAAGTCTTTGTATTCTCTTTCCTTTTGTCTTGTATTGTTTCTTAGGGATGAGTCATAGCCTCACTCCAGGACCATACTCTTTAAGGGTAGGGCCCTCATTACAGCCTTGCTGGGCCTAGTAGGTTCTAGAGTAGCTCTCTTCTGGCTGGCCGGTTGCTTCTATAGAGCACTTTTTTTTTTTTTTGGCAACCTGGGGAGGTAGGGAGGGGATGAACGTGGACAATAGGGCTGGAGATAGGCAGCCCCATGGAGCTGAGTCCCCTTCCCAGCTTCACATGGAGCTCCTGGGCCCCCAGTGGGCCAGCGCCGAGCCTACAGGGCCCAGTTAGATTGGTGCAGGATTCAGGAGCTCCCCAAGCAAACCAGTCCTATCAAACCAGAGGGTGAAATTTTCTTCTTTTAAAAGCCAGTCATAGAGCATAGTGGTTCTGCTTCAGAGCCTCAAATGTGGCTTTTTTTTTTTTAAGGAAAAGGAAAAAAACATTGTACTTGCCACCCCCACCCCACTTAATCTCTTCCAAATGAGAATTTTCAGGAGGAAAACGCCCAAGAACTTACTCTGTTAAGTAAATTGATTTCTGCTGTGGAATGGAGATTGGGTGGGGGTATTAAGTTAGGAAAATATATGAAACCTGACATAAGAGATTTGGTTTGTGTTTGGAAAAGGATTTGGGTTGTTTTCAGGTTTTGAGTTACAACTTAGGCATGTTGGGAGAAGCAGGATTGAGCAGCACCTCGACCCGCAGCCTTTGTGGGCTTCTCATTCAGCTCCTCCTGCCTGGGTGGGATCCCTGTTAAAGATGCCTGGCCTGGCAGGCTGGACATATAACTGGGCAGCTGTCATAAATAACTCCCCAGGGAGGTAGGAGTGCTAACAGCACTTCTTAAGTAGGGGCTGAGCAGCCTTTAGCACTTAGAAAGTCTGGCCCCTGGATTTTCCATGCCAAGGCAAGTGAACGCTCTTAATGTTTTAAATTTGGTTATTGCAGTTTTATTATTTCTCTAGCCTCCCTACCAGTAGGATGATTGAGGCTCTGATTGTGAGTACTGTTTTTATTTTTCACACTCTATTTTTATACTCTGAAGCTGTGGTTATAAAACACACACTCAAAAATGTTGGCTCTGCACCCACAAGGCCCAGGAGGTGGTCCAGATGCACCACGTCAGAGCTGCTCCTAGCAGCCTTTCTAGGTGCCCCTGCCCCTGCCCCCACCCCAGCCTTCTGGGGAGAGACGAGGGACAGCAGTTGCTGTGAGAGGCTGGTCGAAACATGAACAGAATCTTAGCCAAGTATTTTAGGTTTGACTCTGAGAATTTGGCAGGAATATCCGTTGGTGGCTTCCCAAGAACACAATGAAGGGTCAGCATTCCCAGTTTCAGATAAAAGCTTCATTCATCTCCATATGCAAAGCTCCCCTGGCCTTCCCCTGGCCCCAGTGCCCATGTACAAGGTGTGTGCAGCAAGGCAGTTAGGTGAAAACAGCAGCCAGCAAATCAGACTCATTTATTTCACTTGCCACCATTTGCTAGCAGTGGTTGTCATGCTCACATTACTGTAAAACTCAGAGAATGGGCATAGGAAATCTCCCTAAGTGCTAACCTGCCTGTGTTCTCTAGCCAATTCCAGCAGAGCATCTCCTCTGTGCCAGGCACTAGGGATTCAGAAGAACAGGATAGAGCCATCCTCAGCCTCTCAGAGTCTGTAGAGTAGTAGAGGCCACAACTGAACAAATCCCCACCACACAGTGTGGCACATAATTTGTACAGCCTGCCGTGAAAACATATAACAAGAGCACCTGATATTGTCTAAGGGGGTCACAATGGCATCCGGAGGAAGTGTGGTCTGGAGGTGGCGATCTGAAGGGTGAGTGCATGTTGGCCATACATGGTGGGAGGGGAAAGCAGAGGAAACAGTCCACCAGAGAGCAAGAACAGCTTTGGCCACACCTGAAAGACTGACCAGACAGCATGGCTGTGCTAAGGTGTATTACATAGTGGACTGTAATGATTATTTTCAATGAGTGAAAGAATGGATGAACAAACCCCTCTACTTCTAAACTAGGCCTGGGACTGAGAGTTCTGGGAAGCTGAGGTTATTTGGATTTCTCCTGTGGGATTCTCAGCTGGAAGGCATGCACTCAGGGAGGAGGACAGAGCAGCTCAGCAAAGTCATCTGAGCTCTAAGATCACAGTGACAGTAGCAGGTAGTTTGACAGCCATCCTGTCCTAGGCAAGGGCAGAGGCTAGAAGACCTGGGCAATCCCTTACGCTCCAAGGATGCAGTCATCATCCATTCATCCAATGAGTCATGGCCAACATTTACTGAGTGCTTTATAGGTATCAAGAGCTGAGAGGCAAGCTCCCTTTCCTTATTAGCTAGTACAGGAAGACAGACTAAAATAAATTAGGGTAGTAATGTTATGAAGAGATGTGATAAGAAACTATTCAGAATATAATGGGGATACAAAGGAAAAAAAAAGAGTGGTCAATTTAAAATTTTCTCTAGATTTAATAGGGAAAGGCATTCTAATGATTGAGCTTGAGTTTTATTTATTCTTCATTCAATAACTTTTTTTCAACATTTTTTATTGTGAAATATAACAGATATACAAAAAAGCAATAAATTTCAAAGTACATTGTTAACAAGTAGTTATAGAACAGATTTCAAAGTTTGGTATGGGTTACTGTTCCACAATTTCAGGTTTTCCCTTCTAGCTGCCCCAAGATATTGGAGACTAAAAGAAATATCAATATAATGATTCAGCAGTCATACTCTTTTATTAAATCCTGTCTTCTCTGTTATAATTCCTCCTTCTCCTTTGATCCTTCTCCCAATCTTTAGGGGTATTTAGACTATGCCCATTCTCACTTTTACATGTTGGAAAGGGGTGTCATCAATATGGGATCAGGTATGGAAGTAGTTGATGTTCATGGAAAGGCTGGCCCCTCTGGGTTTCAGGACTTATCTGACCTAGGAACCATCTGGAAGTTGTAGGTTTCTGGAAAGTTATCTCAGTGCATGAAACTTTTGTAGAATCTCAGATAGAGCCCTAAGTATTCTTTAGGTTTAACAGGAATGATAATTGGTTGGGTTTGGCATGCCATGGTAATTAGCAATATCTAGCTGAAGCTTGTGTAAGAGTAGCCTCCAGAATAGCCTCTCAACTCTATTGGAATTCTCTTAGCTACTGATACCATATTTTGTTACATTTCTTTTCCCTGTTTTGGTCAGGAAGGCATTGTCAATTCCACAGTGCCAGGGCCAGACTCATCCCTGGGAGTCATGTCCCACATTACCAGGAAGACTGGCTTCTAGATGTCATGTCCCACGTAGCGGGGAGGATAATGATTTTCCTTGCAGACTTGGGCTTACAGATAGAGAGGGAGACATCACATCTGAGCAACAAAAGAGATTTTCTAGGAGTAACTCAATAACTTTTTAAGAAAGTTTTTATTAAAGAAGTTGTAGGTTTACTGAAGAATCATGCATAAGATATAGGGTTCCCATATACCACCCTTTTATTAACACCTTGTGTTAATGCAGTCCATTTGTTACAATTGATGAAAGAATGTTTTTATAATTGTACTATTAATCATAGTCCATAGTTTACAGTGTTGTACAGTCCTGTGGATTTTTACTTAATTTTTATTCTAATAACATATATACAACCTAAAACTTCCCCTTTGAACCACATTCGAATGTGTATTCAGTGCTGTTAATTACAGTCCCAATGTTGTGCTACCATCACTACTATCCATTACCACAACTTTTCCATCATCCAAAGCAGAAACTCTGTCAATTTAAGTATTAACTCCCCATCCCTACCCCTCCTCCCTCACCCCATCCCCTGATGATCTACATCTAGTTTTACATCTGGTTTCTGATTCTATGTATTTATTTAATCTAATTATTTCATATCAGTGAGATCATGCAATATATATCCTTTTGTGCCTGGCTTATTTCACTCAACATGATGTTTTGAAGGTTCATCCATGTTGTTACATGTATAAGAATTTTATTCTTTTTTACAACTGAATAATATTACATTGTATGTATTTACCACATTTTGTTTATCCATCAGTTGATGGACACTTGGGTTACGTCTTTCTTTTGGCAGTTATGAAAAATGCTGCTATGAACATTGGTGTGCAAATGAGTATATACCTAGAGGTGGAATTGCCAGGTCCTATGATACTTCTATATTTAACTTTCTGAGGAACCACTAAACTGTCTTCCACAGTGGCTGCAACCATTTTACATTTCCACTGACAATGAATAAGCTTTCCTGTTTCTTCACATCCGCTCCAACATTTTTTATCTCCTGTTTTGTTTTTTTTTAAATAGTAACCATTCTAGTAGGTGTAAAATGGTATCTCATTATGGTTTTGATGCATTTTCCTAATAGCTAATAATATTGAGCATCTTTTCTTGTACTTTTTGGCTATTTGTATATCTTCTTTGGAGAAGTATCTGTTCAAGTCTTTTGCCCAATTTTTGACTGGGTTGTTTGTCTTTTTGTTGTTGAATTGTAGGATTTCTTGATATATTCTGGATTTTAAACCCTTACTGGATATGTGGTTTCCAAATATCTTCTCCCATTGTATAAGTTAGCATTTCACTTTCATGATAAATTCCTTTGCACAAAAGTTTTTAATTTTGATGAAATCCTATTTATTTTTCTTTTGTTTCTTGTGCTTTTGGTGTCTACCAAAAGTCTAAGAAACCATTGCCTGATACAAAGTCCTGAAGAGTCCCTTGTGTTTTCTTCTGGAGTTTTATAGTTTGGGTTGTTATATTTAAGTTTTTTTTTTCCATGTTGAATTAATTTTTGCTCATGGTATGAGACAGGGCTCCGCCTTTATATTTTGCATGTGGATATCCATTTTTTTCAGCACTTTTTGTTGAAGAGATTATTCTTTTCCCCATTGAGTGGACTTTGCACTCTTCAACTGGCCATAGATGTGAGGGTTTATTTCTGAACTCTCAATTCAGTTCCATTGGTCTATATTGTCTATCCTTGTGCCAGACCATGCTGTTTTGATTACTTTGGTTTTGTAAAAAGTTTTAAGATTGGGAAGTGTGAGTACTCCAATTTTGTTTTCTTTTTCAAGATGGCTTTGGCTATTCAGGACTGTTGCCCTTCTTTATAAATTTGATGTTTGACTTTTCATTTCTGCCAAGAAAGCTATTGGAATTTTGATTGGGATTGTGTTGAATCTGTAAATCACTTGGGTAGAATTGACATCATTATTCATGTTAATGTTTATAATAGACAAAGAAAAAATATATATATACATATATTTATTTATTTTTAAAGTCTAGAAGACTATACATATCATGGATTGCAAACTCTGATGCCTTCAGGGGCCTAGCAAGAAACATAAATGCATATGCTGGCTGGGTGTTTAGTCACAGTGAGTAGTAGGCGTGCAGGGGACTATGAAGAAAGAGCGCCTGCCATCTCAGCTGAAACCAATTGTTGCTACTAGTAATGTTGCCAGGTTTCCCCAACCAGCGTCCATGGTCCAGGACTCAGGAGCAGCCATTCTGTGTGCCTGGCCTTTTAGCAAGAGCGGTAGCCATAATCCATATAAATCCTCTTCAACAAGTCCTGGTTGAACCTGGGGCTCTTAGTTGAGAGCAGCTTCATTACCCTTTCCCTTTAGTATGATGTCGGGGGCACTAAGTCTTGTCACTCTGAAAGTTATAGTCATTAAAATTGAGTTCATTATGCTCATTTTTTTTTAACACCCTAGAACTTATGGGCAGTGTTTCGTTTTGACTTTGCTCGTTCCTAAATGTGCCTGCCAACTTACCCTCCACCACAGACCCAGCACACAGGCATCTTATCACAGGTCCAACGTGAGTCCTACGTAGGGCTATTCTTTTAAGTCTGTAGTTCTTGGCAGGGCAATGGACTAAGACAGTCAGCTGTACTAGAGGAGAGCAGCAGGAAAGAAACAGCTAAAGGAGAAAGAAAACGAAGAGTGATATCCCTTCTCGTAGTTGCTGATTTCTTCCTGCTCTGCACACAGTCTGTGCTTCTTCACCCTTATCTTCTGAACATGACCTTCAACTTGATTTCC
This sequence comes from Myrmecophaga tridactyla, assembly GCA_004026745.1. Classification (NCBI taxonomy): domain Eukaryota; kingdom Metazoa; phylum Chordata; class Mammalia; order Pilosa; family Myrmecophagidae; genus Myrmecophaga; species Myrmecophaga tridactyla. The sequence continues at coordinate 16,640 of PVIY010017711.1, forward strand.
CCTCCTGACCCTCAGTGTAAATACTGGCCTGGTCAGAGAGGCTGCAGTCCAGAGAATGATTTGGCCTCCAGTATAGAGTTGCCAGATTTTGCAAATGAAAATACAGGACACCAATTACATTTGAATTTCAGATAAACTGTGAATAATTTTTATTCATACAGTATCTGGGATATGCTTTCATTAAAAAAAAGTTATTCATTATTTGTCTAAAACTCAGATTTAACTGGGCTTCTAGTAATTTTTCTAGGAATCCTAATCCAGTGAGTTACTGTACCGCTCCCATTCGGAGTAGGTATCTAGAAGTTTAAGTAAAGAACAGTGGGAGAAGTGCTAGGGGCAGAAGTCTGGGCCCAACCGGCTTACAGTCGGGGTTGGGGATTGAGGGGGACCTGCGGGACAGGTAGGCAGCCGATAGGGGTGCCGGCTCCGCTTCTGACCACTTACCCAGCTCATGCGCTACTGGTGTGGCCCCGGTGACAGGTTTTTTAATGGAGCAGCCAATACATCAGCAGGCCTGGTTTCCCCTAATGATCTACAGTCCCCATCTCTGAAGGCATCTAAACATTCCCACTGGCCAGACATGGAGTAGTTATTCATTATCACTATGCTGGGTTTTCTAGCTGAGAACAACCTGTGTGGCCAAGCAATCCTGAGAATTGTTTCCTGTGGCAGTGCCATCATTGCTGAACTTTTGCTACTCTCTGAATTTATTCCTGCCATGTTTATATTAAAAGACCAAGCTGATCAACAGAAATATGGAGATATCATATTTGATTTCAGCTATTTTAAGGGTCCAGAGTTATGGGAAAGCAAACCGGAAGCTAAGCCAGAGCTACAGGATTTAGATGAAGAATTTCATGAAAACAACATAGAAATTGTGACCAGATTTTATTTAGCATTTCAAAGTGTGCATAAATATATTGTAGACTTAAACAGATATCTAGATGATCTCAATGAAGGGATTTATATTCAACAAACCTTAGAAACTGTGCTTCTCAATGAAGATGGAAAACAACGTCTGTGTGAAGCAGTGTGCTTGTGTGGAGTTACGCTACTGGTCATCGACCAGAAGATAGAAGAAGTCAGAGAAAGAATGCTGGTTTCTTATTGTTGATACAGTCCTGCTCCATCTTCTGCTGATTCAAATATGGATGATATTTGCAAGCTGCTTCGAAGTACAGGTTATTCCAGCCAACCAGAAGCCAGAAGACCTCCCAACTATCCAGAGAGCTATTTCCAGAGTGTGCCTCTCAGTGAATCCTTCATTAGTATGGTCGTTGGTCGACTAAGATCTGATGATACTTACAACCAGGTCTCAGCCTATCCTTTGCCAGAGCATCGCAGCACCGCCCTGGAAATCAAGCTGCCATGCTGTACGTGATCCTCTTCTTTGAACCTTCCATTCTTCACACCCATCAAGCAAAAATGAGAGAAATAGTGGATAAATACTTTCTAGATAATTGGGCAAGTGTTACGATTAGTCTTTTCTCTGTAATAAGCTGGAGTAATGATTTTCAGTTTACTCAGAGGTCATAATGTTATAAATAATGAAACTTAAAATCACCTAGGTAAAATTACTTTGAGTGTGTTGAGAATATTATAAATCATAACATGAAGTAATATCAGTAAAATTTACTGGAAAGAACAGTGGGAGTTAAAAATAGTAGTTAACCCACTAATAAGCATTGCCAAAGCCACTAAAAGTTTACCTAACTCCCAAAACCTACTGAATCCCACACTCTGACCTCTGTGCCTCCTCCCCTCCTCTTCGCTGGCTTGCCCAGCTTCTGAGTTCAAGCCTCTTTTCCTGCCCCTGGGCTGTCATTTTATCTGTCTTTGCCCCACTTTCACCGCTCCTCCTTTTTCCTCATTTTGCTCTCACAGGGCCATAACATATAGCTAATGTTTACATATTTGAGTATTGGTTATAATTATTAAATAAGTTTGTATTCCTTGCTGTAATTTAAATAGTAAGGGAATTTAACTTTTTGCATGTGTTTAATTTTCCTTTTATTGATAGGTGGCTGAAGTTTATTTTTAGATATGTGAAACATTGAGCTTTGCTTTGAGTAGCAATAAAAGCTTCCTACTTCTGGAATGAACTCATGTGCACCTTCCCTAGACATCTGCCAACAGAGGAGTGGAGAAGTGGGATAGATTGAGGTAGGGAAGCAAAGGGGCATCCTGATCAGTGGGCATTTTCAGAGAAGGAAGCTTAGAAGCCCAGCCCCTATACCACCCTTAAGCTTAGCTTTTAAGGATTGGGCCCGGCTGGCAGGGAGGGAGTGACACTCTCTCCCCTTTGGGCTCCATCAGCAGTCTCTTTCCAGCAGGAAGCAGCCTCCAAAAGTGAGGAGCATAGTTTGGGACTAATGACTAGGGCCCCTGTGGCTTTCTGCTTTCATTCTGTGCCTCTCTTGATGGGGCCTCACACTTAGGGAAAACTCCATTCTGCTCCCTCCACAAAACAGGGAGTGTCTGGGCAATTCTCTCACTTCCCACTGCATTAGAACCTTCTAGTTGTTGCCTTGAGGGACTGAGATCCCTGCCTTCTCCCCTATTCTGTCCCTGCCTTTATTTCTTCATCTCCACTCTCTACCTGCCAACAGAGGGACCTCTACCCATAACCATTTTCCCTTCTGAAAAGGAGATCCCTGAAGGGCAATGACATCTTGGAGAGGGAATAGTGATGTGGGAGTCAGGGAATCACCTCTATCCTGAACTAGTTGATGCTACTCTCTGGGTCAGTTCCATCATCTGTAAAATAGGGGTGAACACAGATCTCACAGAATATCTGTAATAAAATATGAATAAAAACAAGTGTTTAAAAGTGACAAGCTTCCATCCCCAATCAGAATGCCAAATGGAATCTTTTAAAGCGGAAAAACCAGAAATGTGCTTTTTGTTGTAGAATCCTTTTCATTCACCAGATTAGAGAACTTCAATACTTTCTTTTGGCAGGGTCTTTTTATTCCTTCTATCATGAACACCTGGGTGTTCCTATCTCTTTTCAGACAGGGAATGATTTAAAAGAAGCTGAAGGAATAGGTATGGTCTCCTTGACGTCTCATCGTATGTTTCAATGGAAAGGAGTTTGGCTCTTTTCAAAAGTTTAACCTAATGGTTTGTGGCCGAGTTGAGATATCTTCCCTTGTAAAAGAGGCACTTGCATGAGTTTGAGGGCAACACTTGCCAACTGGCTGTAGCTCCCCAAAGAATTTTGGATCAATCGCTCAGCTTTGATCGGAATGAAATAACAAAGCCTCACATACCCGGAGCTATAGCTTTTTGCTGAGCAAAGTCTTGTCAGCTCTTAAGTGCAGAGCTCGACCCCACCTGGAAGCCTGATAATGAGGGAAGCCACAGAAATCTGGGCTTCCCAGAGTGTGCAGGAAACCGAATCTCAGAGGCCATAGCATTCTGACTCTAATATTAGGACGAAGCTTATGCAGCTTATGCATCCCCTTGGTTACAGCCATTTCGGGCTCGGAAAGGCACAAAGATTTAGTCTGGGCCTTCTCTCAGCAATCGCTGAGGGGCCCAAGCCCCTTGTCATCTTGAAGTTCTGTTCAGTCCCTCACCTAGCAGCAGCATGACGGCAGTGAAAAACAATGGAAAGCAGCCACACCCGTGGAAATTCAGGTCTTGGAAGAAGGCAGGAACAGGATCAAAGCCTCTGGTAACCCAAGAATTCCTCAGCAGCTCTAGTCCCTTAATAATTATGGATTGGAGATTTGCCAGAAAGCAAAACCACTCAGCATACCATTTTTAACAATGAACAGTTCTCTCTGTTCATAACAGTCACTGTGCAGAGCAACTAGGCACCTTGAACAAAGGGTAAGATATTTATACGTGTATATAAAATAATAACCCACATCTATCTTATAGTCAAACATGTTTGTAGGGTAAAAAAATATATATGGCACTTCCCTTTGCATTGATGTCTGTTTTATGAGCAAGCTGAGGAAAGGCTACTACATACCCTACCCCCCTCACTTAAAAAAAAAAATCTGTCTAACCAAGAATTTCCCAAACTTATTTAATAGTCAAATCTTTTTTTTCCAGTTGGTTTTGAAATTTGGAGTTTTTGTGTTTTGTTCTCTTTGAAATATCTATCAATATCCTAAAAGCCAGCATTCCAAGGGAAACTTTTTGGGAAATGATGGCCAATGAGAGTAGGAAGCAGAGATTTAGGCCAGTGAGGATGGAGAAAACAAGTCCCAAGCCCGGGATGGTGATTAGCATCCTTGCTGGAGGCCCAAGTCTGCGCAGCAGGATCGAGCAGCCCCTCCCTCTTGGACCCCGATACCCTGTGCCAGCGTTGGGTCAGTCAGTCATTTATTTGGCAAACATTTATCAATGGAGAAGGATGGCTGCTGGGAGGATAGTTCATTAGAGCTGAACCTTCAAGGACAGGTATAATTTTAATGGCAAAGATGGGAAGGATAGGGAGCATTCCAGAAAGACAGGGTGGCAAGTGGGGCCTGTCCAGAAAGGATAGCCTGGTAGGTACTAGCCTCAAGTGTGTGAAGTGGGGTGGGGGTGGGAGGGTTGCTCAGGAGACAGATGAGATGAAGTTGGATGAAGTAGAGGACATTGTATCAAGCAGGATTCTTTCACATGCAAATGTAAAAAAAAAATCCAACCCAGTCACCTTCAGCAGAGGGAGCATATTGGGTAATATAACTGAGAATTCCCGAGCTAAGATGGGCTTTATACATGATATAATTCAGGGACTCAGTGTTCCATATAGAAAGTTGTAGAAGTTCTGTTGGAAGTGTATTTTATTGGTTGTGGTTAAAGTTGGCTAAGATTTCCTAGTCTTTCTTACAAGATTTTTAAGAGTTTTCTTATCAGATGTATCTTTATGCAAAACAAGGATTTGGTTTTTACTCTGTTAAAATGACAGCGTTTTCTTGGATTATTTGTTTGCTCTTAGTGAGAAGCTATAAAAGGGTTTTTTTAATTTTTTATTAATTTTTAAATTTTTTTTAAAATTACAAGAAAGAAACACAAACATTCTTAATATATGATCATTCCATTCTACATATATAATCAGTAACTCACAATATCATCACATAGTTGCATATTCATCATCATGATCATTTCTTGGAACATTTGCATCTATTCAGAAAAAGAAATAAAATGACATCAGAAAAATAAAACGAAAACAGAAAAAAAAAATTATACATACCATACCCCTTACCCCTCCCTTTCATTGATCACTAGCATTTCAAACTAAATTTATTTTAACATTCGTTCCCCCTATTATTTATTTTTATTCCATATGTTCTACTCGTCTGTTGACGAGATAGATAAAAGGAGCATCAGACACAAGATTTTCACAATCACACAGTCACATTGTGAAAGCTATATCATTATATGATCATCATCAAGAAACATGGCTATTGGAAACATGGCTATTTTCAGGCAGTTCCCTCCAGCCTCTCCACTACATCTTGGATAAGAAGGTGATATCTACTTAATGCGTAAGAATAACCTCCAGGATAACCTCTCAAACTCTGTTTGGAATCTCTCAGCCATTGACACTTAGTCTCATTTCACTCTTTCCCCTTTTGGTCGAGAAGGTTTTCTCAATCCCTTGATGCTGGGTCTCAGCTCATTCTAGAGTTTTTCTCAATCCCTTGATGCTGAGTCTCAGCTCATTCTAGGATTTCTGTCCCACGTTGCCAGGAAGGTCCACACTCCTGGGAGTCATGTCCCACATAGACGGGGGAAGGTGGTGAGATTGCTTGTTGTGTTGGTTGGAGAGAGAGGCCACATCTGAGCAACAAAAGAGGTTCTCTTGGGGGTGACTCTTAGGCCTAATTTTAAGTAGACTTGACCTATCCTTTGTGGGGTTAAGTTTCATATGAACAAACCCCAAGACTGGGGACTCAGCCTATAGCTTTGGTTGTCCATACTGCTTGTGAGAATATCAAGGATTCAACTTGGGGAAGTTGAATTTTCCCCTGTTCTCACCATTCCCTGAACGGGACTTTGCAAATACTTTTCCACTCACTGATCAAATCACTCTGGGATTCATCGGGGCATCACTGTGGACAAACCAACAAAATCTCATGTCCTACCCAAGGTTCCGTGTACTTATGTTGTTCAACCAACTATCTACATACGTTATATTAGGAAATGCACTAGTCAAAATATAAATTTTGTACCAAATAAACATTTTTTGCTTTAGTCTCACACATAAGTTGAAATTTTAAAATACTAATTACCATCTATTTTCAGCACCCTGCAGTAATGACATTCCTTTGTTCTTCCTCTTGCACAAACATTTTTAAAATTTGTACATTTAGTCACTATCATTATACACTCTAGGCATTCCTAGATTATACCATCTCAATCTTTATCGTCTTTCTTTGTGATTTCATTTATGCCCGCAGTGCTCCTCCCTCTATCATTCTCACATTCAGCTTCATTCAGTGTTTTAACATAATTGTATTACAGTTAGGTAGTATTGTGCTGTCCATTTCTGAGTTCTTATATTCAGTCCTGTTGCACAATCTGTATCCCTTCAGCTCCAGTTATCCAATATCTTACCCTATTTCTATCTCCTGATGGTCTCTGTTACCAATGAAATATTCCAAGTTTATTCACTAATATCAGTTCACATCAGTGAGACAATACAGTATTTGTCCTTTTGCTTTTGGTCAGTCTCACTCAGCATAATGTCCTTAAGGTCCATCCATGTTGTTACATACTTCATAACTTTATTCTGTCTTACAGCTGCATAATATTCCATCATATGTATATGCCACAGTTTGTTTAGCCACACGTCTGTTGATGGACATCTTTGCTGTTTCCATCTCTTGGTAATTGTAAATAAAGCTGCTATAAACATTGGTGTGCAAATGTCTGTTTATGTCCTTGCCCTCATGTCCTTTGAGTAGAGACAGCATATAGATGAGTCCCACTTTTAAATCCATTCTGCCAGTCTATGTCTTTTGATTGGGGAGTTTAATCCATTAACATTTAGTGTTATTACTGCATGGGTAGTACTTTCTTCTGCCATTTTGCCATTTGGATTTTATATGTTATATCTAATTTTCCTTCTTTTTTACCTTTACTCATAGTCTTCCTTTCTACACTCTTCTCCACACCTCTCTCTTCTGTCTTTTTGTATCTGTCTCTAGTGCTCCCTTTAGTATTTCTTGAAGAGCCGGTCTCTTGGTCACAAATTCTCCTGGTGATTTTTTGTCTGAAAATGTTTTAATTTATCCCTCATTTTTGAAGGACAGTTTTGCTGGATATAGAATTCTTGGTTGGCAGTTTTTCTCTTTTAATAATTTAAATATATCATCCCACTGTCTTCTCGCCTCCATGATTTCTGCTGAGAAATCTATGCATAGTCTTATTGGGCTTCCCTTGTATGTGATGGATTGTTTTTCTCTTGCTGCTTTCAGGATTCTCTCTTTCTCTTTGACCTCTGACATTCTGATTAGTAAATGTCTTGGAGTGCATCTATTTGGATCTGTTCTCTTTGGGGTACACTGCACTTCTTGGATCTGTAATTTTAAGTCTTTCATAAGAGTTGGGAAATTTTCAGTGATAATTTTCTCCATTAGTTTTTCTCCTCCTTTTCCCTTCTCTTCTCCTTCTGGGACACCCATAACATGTATATTCGTGCGCTTCATATTGTCATTTAATTCCCTGAGTCCCTGTTCATATTTTTCCATGTTTTTCCCTATATTTTCTTTTTCTTGTTGGATTTCAGATGTTCCATCCTCCAGTTCTTCAGATATTCCATCCTCCAGTTCACTAATCCTTACCTTCTGCCTCTCGAAATCTACCATTGTAGGTTTCCATTGTTTTTTTTCATCTCTTCAACCATGACTTTCATTCCCATAAGTTCTGTGATTTTTTTCAGACTTTCGATTTCTTCTTTTTGTCATTCCTTGCCTTCTTTATATCCTCCCTCAATTCATTGGTTTTTGATGAGGTTTTCCATGTCTGTTCGAACATTCTGAATTAATTGTTTCAACTTCTGTGTCTCATTTGAATTGTTGGTTTGTTCCTTTGACTGGGCCATATCTTCAATTTTCCTAGTGTGGTTTGTTTTTTGCTGGCATCTAGGCATTTAATCACCTTAATTAGTTTACTCTGGAGATTGCTTTTACTTCTTTTACCTAGGGATGAATTTGTTGTCTATCTGTTCTTTGGCATTCAGTTCAGCTTTTTCTGGACATCTGGCTTAGGTTTTGTTTAACAGAGGAGAATTTTTCAGTTCTTGTTTTCTTGTTTCTTGCCCTGCTTGTATGGTGCCTTTTTCCCCCCACCCTTAGTAGTACTTGGGTATTATAGACCCCAGCCAGATTTTCCCAGACCAAACTGGCTCACCTGTGTCGGTTTTCCCTGAGGGTGAGACCCAGCAGGTTGAAAGACTTTCCTGTGAAGTCTCTGGACTCTGTTTTTCTTATCCTGCCCAGTATGTGGCATTTGTCTGCCTGCAGGTCCCACCAGCATGAGATGATGCGGTACCTTTAACTTTGGCATACTCTCCCTGCTGGGGGCATGGTGGAGATGGAGAAGAGGTTGTAGGCTGGTTTTAATGACTTCAAATTACCAAGCCCTGGGGTCTGAATTCCTTGAGGGAGGGATTCCATCTGAGTTGGGCTCACCCCTCCCCAGGAGAAGGCACAGGCTCCAGACAAGCCCTCAAACAGCTTGTTTCTGCCTATGCCTGGGGCAGTTGCAGCCTGAGGAGCCCTGCCACTGTATCCAAAGGCAGTCAAGCCTTTGTAGAAACACAACCACAAAAACGTCTGTTTCTTTTTTTTTTTTTCTTCTTTTTCCGTCAGCCCTGCACCCTTGGCGCTGGGGCAAAAATGAGCGACCTCAGCTTTAACCAGGTTCACCTGAGCTGGGGGCCTATTTTTAGCAGTCAGAATTTGTTAATTAATTCCACAATTGGCATTTGGTTGGGTGAGCCCCTGCTGCTAGTAAAGTCTCTTTCCTTTCCCCTCTAGGAAGCAGCCTGTGGGAGAGGGGCGCCGGCTGCCATGGCTTGGGGAACTCACGGTTCTGGGGGAGCTCGCAGCTGATCCAGCTGGTCCAGACTGGAGTGCACTGTGTGTCCATTCACTGACGTGGCCCCAGGAGCTGTTCTGTACTGTTTCTGGTTATTTAGTAGTTGTTCTGGAGGACGAGCTAAAACGCGCACATTGCTAAGCCGCCATCTTGGCCCGGAAGTCTGTATAAAAGGTTTTTAACCACTTGAGTAATCTGCCTAGATGACAAAGATTGTTTAAAAAAAGAAATGTTGTAATATTAAAAAAAACAGTGTCCCAAGGACCTGGTTTCTTGCCACATCTCTCCCTCTCCTTTTAGGTTGGTTCTGTTTTCAAATAAACTCTTCTTCCCCTTGGATTTGTAAAATAGCTACAGCATCTTTTGCCATTATGTCTTCATTTATCCAAGACCTGTGTCAGTAAAGTCCCATTGCATGTTATTGGCTCTAATTGGGTTCCAGGCTCATTCCTGAACTTATCTCAGGAGTCAAGGAATATGATGCCCTGATTGGCTTAGACCTGGAGCAAATGCCCATGCCTGCAGTGGGGATGGCTAGCCTCACCCAAATCACATGGACTGAAAGGTGGGAGGAGCTGGTTCCCTAGTGGGAGATTGGGGTACAGTTATCCAGAGGGGAGTGAATAGAAGCTGGGCAGCAAAACCAACAGATGCCCCCTAAAGCCTGGAATGCTGAGCCAAAGGATCCAAACACCATTTGCACCAGAGAACCAGTAAAAATTTTTGTACAAGTGGCATCATCACAGCTATGCATTAAGATTAATTTAGCTACAGTTTAATAGTTGCCGTGTGTGACCCATTGTAGGGGTTCAAAACATATATAATATGAATGAATGAAGAAAGAGAAATAAAAGGATAGGTAGGGGAAGAGAGATTAAAAATGGGGAGTATTCTTAGAAGGCCATTATAATAGTTTGGAAGAAGAGCTAGCAAAGGAAGTAAGTAGTGGAGACATCAAGAAAACCAATAGGTTGCTTTGTTGTGAAACCACATAAGGAAATGCTGTCAAGAGGGCAGGGGTGGTCAACCATACCAAATCCTGCCAAAGGTCAGATCAAAGAGAATAAGGACTGACAGAATGGCATGGATGAAAATTACAAGAAAAGGTTCAGTAGTAAGGAGGTCAGAATACAACTTTTAGAAGTTCAGAAGTAAGTACAACGTAGGCAAATGAAGGGCCCAAATGTGGACTACTCTGCAACACCACAGTCTTTTCTCACCCTTCCCCCCTTCAAACTAAGCAAAAATCATGTCCCTTCTCCTCCATACGCTCTTTATGCAGCACCCTATGCCTCCTCCGTGACCTTTTTTTTTAATTTTTTAATTTTTTTAAATACCAAAAAACACCAAATAAATGCAAACATTCTTAACTTTTGATCATTTCATTCTACATATATAATCAGTAATTCACAATATCATCACATAGTTGCATATTCATCATCATTATCATTTCTTGGAACATTTACATCTATTCAGAAAAAGAAATAAAATGAAAACAGAAAAAAATCATACATACCATACCCCCCACCACCCCCTCACCGATCACCAGCATTTCAATCTAAATTTATTTTAACATGTGTTCCCCCTATTATTTATTTTTATTCCATATGTTTTACTTGTCTGTTGATATGGTAGATAAAAGGAGCATCAGACACAAGGTTTTCACAGTCACAGAATCACATTGTGAAAGCTATATCATTATATGATCATCATCAAGAAACATGGCTACTGGAACACAGCTCTACATTTTCAGGCAGTTCCCTCCAGCCTCTCCACTACATCTTAGATAACAAGGTGATAGCTATTTAATGCGTAAGAATAACCTCCAGGATAACCTCTCGACTCTGTTTGGAATCTCTCAGCCATTGACACTTTATATTGTCTCATTTTGCTCTTCCCCCTTTTGGTTAAGAAGGTTTTCTCAATCCCTTGATGCTGAGTCTCAGCTCATTCTAGGGGTTTTCTCAATCCCTTGATGCTGAGTCTCAACTCATTTTAGGATTTCTGTCCCACGTTGCCAGGAAGGTCCACACTCCTGGGAGTCATGTCCCACATAGACAGGGGGAAGGTGGTGAGTTTGCTTGTTGTGTTGGCTGGAGAGAGAGGCCACATCTGAGCAACAAAAGAAGTTCTCTTGGGGGTGACTCTTAGACCTAATTTTAAGTAGGCTTGACCTATCCTTTGTGGGGTTAAGTTTCATATGAACAAGCCCCAAGATTGGGGGCTCAGCCTATAGCTTTGGTTGTCCGCACTGCTTGTGAGAATATCAAGAATTCAACTTGGGGAAGTTGAATTTTCCCCCTTTCTATACATTCCCCAAAGGAGACTTTGCAAATACTTTTTCATTCACTGTTCAAATCACTCTGGGATTCATCAGGGCATCACTCTGGACAAACCAGTAAAATCTCATGTCCTACTCAAGGTTCCATGTACTTGTGGTGTTCAGTTAAGCTGCATGACCTTTATTCAACAATTCCCTTTTCTCACATTTGTCTTCAGCTTCTCCTTCTCCTTCTCCATTGGCTCCCTCTCATACAAATATTTACATTACTCCCCTGTCCTCAAAGCACTTTTTCTAGACCTTGCTCTTACTTCAAGCTAATGTTTCAAAAGAGTCATTTATTAGAGAAATTTTGAAGTTGAGAAAGACAGAAGTTTGAGCTTGTATTGGATGTCATTTGTAGAAGACAAGATTATCTATCAGAATGATGGTTAAGGACTAGGATAAAGGGACAGGGAGAGAGTTGGAACAGTTTAGGAGTCACCAAAAAAAAGAATGAAGGAGTGGCCAGGGGGCAGTGAGAGTCCAGCAGAGATGAAATAAAATGAACTTTAGAGAGCCTAAACAGACTAATGCCCTCTTGAGCTAGAATCGGTGGCTCAAAACGGAATAGTAGATTGGGCCTGGGAAGAGGTGTTTTGCGGACACTGGCAAGCCTGGTTGCAGAAGGCCAGGATGACAAGGAGACTGGGGCTAGAAAGAGCATCACTGACTGCAGGAGTTCAGGATGTGTAGGGAGAGGCATGTGATGGCCTGGGAGAACAGGCAGGGCCAGCGATGTGGTCAGGATCTTCTAAGAGGTAGTTAGACGTTTGTGGTAGGGATTTTAGAGAGACCACTTGGTGTAGGAGCCATAGTGTGTAGACTATGTGGTTAAATCCCAAAACCTAACTGTGTCTCTGTTTTCTCATGTATAAAAAGGGACTGTTGAAATCTACTTCAAAAGGTGGCTTTAATTAATACATATGAGGCTCTATAGCAGTGCCTTGTAGGTAATAAGGGCTTAATAAAAGTGATAGTGGTGGTGGTGCTGGTAATGAGCTTCATTTCAAAGTAATAAAATTTGGAATTTGAAATCTTGAAATCAAAACAATTTTTTTTCTTTTTTTTTGGCATGGGCAGACACCAGGAATCTAACCCAGGTCTCCAGCATGGCAGATGAGAACTCTGCCTGCTGAGCCACCATGGCCCACCCAAAACAATTCTAATAACAAGGTTTTGAGTGCCATGGTTATTGTGAGTAGAAGGAAATTGGAGGTGTTAAGTGTTGGAATTGAGGAAGTTGAAGAACGGTGAAGAGACAACTATGGATTTTGAAGTCATTGACGGGGTGGTGCTGACTGAATCACATACCATAATCGCTGAGGAAGTCCAGGTCTCTAGCTGTGAGGAGCTAAAACAGGGAGGTGGTTATTGTGGACTTCAAAATAGGAGAGATTGTTGAGTGATGCTGAGCAGGTCTGTGTGAGCCCTCCCACTAAGGGGAGGGAAAGGAGGCACAGCCTCTACCAATGACCTAGGAATATGGTAGCTTCTTCCAGGAGAAGGAAGAAACACAGAAAGCGTGAAAAATATGGAGAATTTGCTCACAATAGGACAAATTTTGATTGAGAACAGCCGTTTTTCATAATAGCTTTTAAGAGAAACCATTCCCTGAGCCTGGGGGGGGGGGGCAAGTCAGAATAGGGCACTGAGGGTATGGAGGAAGTGGAACGGAGATTTTAGAGTCAGTTCCTGAGAAAGCCATTGAAGGGAGAGTCCATTTCCTCACCTGGACTGGTAAAATGTGGGACATCTGACGATTCTGTGCCAGGCATGCTAGACACAACTCCCCAAAGGCAGGACCACGTCTCCCACAGTGGGGAATGTGCAGTTCTGCTGTACCACAGATTGCTGCATTTCCCTGATTGGTGCCACTGAGCCTTTTGACAGAAAGAGGGACTGGGTTAGCTGGGATTGAGGGCTTCTACCTGTGGGGGCAGAGAGTGCACACATGGTTTTCAAGGGAAGGAAACAGGACACCAGCCAGCTTCAGGGCTGTGTTCTCTCCAGAGTGCTCCGCTGTAATGTAATTGTATCCGGGCATTTTTTTTGCATGATGTCAGGGAATGGCCTTCCTTAAAAGCTTTCATGAAAAAAACACAACTATAAAACAGACTTAGGCAATGAAATGGAAACCAGACGAATGGGTCTGTGTAGTTTGGGTAAAGAGATTTCTCTTTGCAGCTTTGTGATCTGATTTCTGCTCTCTGCATAAAACTTTATTTCATGGGATCTACTTACATATGAGTCTTACCTTGCAGGTGATTTTATACATGAAATGTCTTGCTTTCCTATACAACGAGGGACCGGAAACTAAGGGTTCCCTCTTCAGGTGTTGTTTGGCCACCCTCCAAGGCTTACAAACTTTGTAGTCTTCCATGTACTAAACCTCTTATCCTCATATGAGCTCCAGCCCCGGGAGCAGGGAGAAAGGACCAGCTCCTCTCAGCTGTCTTTCTCATGCCCTGTGCACATGTTCAGTTGTCCACCCCTCAGGTCTCTTCTCCGCATTAGTCTTTGGGGACTGTTTCCTGCAGAGCAGTAATCACTGAGCATGTGCTTTCTTACCTACCTCTTTTCTTTAAAGCCTCTGGGGCACAGAATTGAATCACCCTCTGTTTTTGGCATGCTTTCCTCCTCCGTCTCACTGAGGTCCTTTCTCTTTTTTTTTTTTAAACTGAGGTGAAATTAACTAATATAAAATTAACCATTTTGAAGTGTACAACTCAGCAGTTTTCAGTGCATTCACAATATTGTGCAACCACTATCTTTGCCTAGCTCAAAACATTTATATCATCCCAAAAGAAAATCCCAACCCATTAAGTGGTCATTTCCTACTCCCTCCTCTCCCCAGCATCTGGCTAACAGCAATCTGCTTTCTTTCTCTGTAGATTTACCTACTCTGGATATTTCTTATCTGCCTTCGTGGCCTTTTGTGCCTGGATTATTTCCTTTTAGCATAATGTTTTTGAGGTTCATTCATGTTATAGCATGAATCAGGACTTCATGCCTTTTTAGCTGAATAGTATTCCATTGTCTGCATTTTTCATATTTTGTTTATCCATTCTTCTGCTGATGGACATTTGAGTTGTTTCCACCTTTTGGCTCTTACAAATAGCGCTCCTATGAACATTTGTTTATTAAGTATTTGTTTGAGTGCCTATCTTCAGTTCTTTTGGGTATATACTGAGGAGTGGAATTGCTGAGTCACATGGTAATTCTGTTTTTAACATTTTGAGGAACCAGCAAGGAAGGCTTCCTGCTGTGCCTAGAGGAAGACTGGTAAGGGCAAACTAAGGAAGTAGCAGTGGGGATGGAAAAGAGACAAATTCAGAGGCATTTAAGTGGGTACAATTGTCAGAACAGGTATGTGTGGGTTCACAGGTGAGGCTAAAGGACAAGCTGCTGCTGTGAAGGGCAAATTGGGAAGCAATAAAGAAAACTTCAAAGACATCCAAAGTTTGCACACACGACAAGAGATCCAAGTCAGATAGCGGGTAAAAGGATGTGCCCTGAGGGGCAGGAAGCTCGTGGAGTCAGGCCAGATTACATCCTTCTTTAGTAAAGACAATATGGAGACGAGCCTCGCCTCCTTTTTCTCCCTTCTGGCAATCAGACATTTCAAAGTGAAATCAGTATGTTCCACCCCACCATTTTGTCCTTGACAGTGTGACTCTGTGTAAGTACAAATTTGAAATCTGAATTAAGTTAACTAACCAACATTGGTTAATTTTCATTAAGAAATTATTTTCCAGTATAATTTCCAGTATCATTGAAGCCATTTTAATTTCTTGATCAATTTTCTAAATAGAGCCATTAGACCATTTCTGATTTTTTCCCCTTATCTTTTCCCCCTTATTTTTTTAAGTATCAGTTATTTTATGTGTGAATTTAAATGAAGATTTGATTTGGGGATCAAAAATTTTAGTCCATCCGACTTTTACCGTACCTGCTTTCAGACTTTGTCAGTTTTTCTTTAATGTTTCTTCTCACCAAGCCAGTTTTTGCCGTGGTGGTGGTTGGTATTTGTAGTTTTTTACTAACAAAATGAATTCTTTGGTCCATTACTTATGAATTTTATCACAGCTATTCAGCCATTGCTGTTTTAGTTTCATCTTGAATATTTTTACATTCAGGGCAAGATCAAAACATCCTCAAGGTCAAAAATAACCTGCTTCGTGGGAAAGAAAGGGAAAAGATGGGGCTGGAAGCAACCAGAGGGGTGGTGTGGATGATGAGAATAAAGGGAGAAAGGAGGCTGTGGGCTGAGAGGGCTGGGGCTGGGTAGATGGACTCAGTGGGGGCCAGGGGTCATCAGGCTCTCTTCAGAGGGCAGGGGCTGCTTGCCACCCTCTTAAGAGTCCAGGCCAAAGCCACCTATTTGTATACGACAGCAACATTGCACTGCTCAATCATCAGCCAGTGGGTTTTGTTTTGTTTTGTTTTAACTTTTCCCATTGCAACCATAATTCTTGTTTATTAAGGAAAATTTGGGGATTTTTTAAAAGAATCATTTTGTCACCCAAATGCTACTGTTAATCTTTTAGTGTTAAATGTTCCTCTAGACATTTTTGTGCATAGGTTTTTGGTGTGTTTATATAGATGTTATTCTTCTGTGTATACAATTTTATGTCCCTTTTTGTACTTAACATATAAATATTTTTCCCATGTTGAAAATAAAAAAAAAAAAAAACTTCTCCTAGAATTCCTCCTTCCCCTAATACTTCCTCCTACTCTCTCCACTTGGCAGGACTAGTACTGAAAGGAGAACTTTTCTGGGGTCTCCAGACCCTTAAGACCCAGATGCTCTCCCTAACAGCACAGTTCAGTCCAACCCGCAGCTATTTGATCTTTTCTCCCTTTCTGTTGGCTGAAAACCCTTCTCTGAATCATTATCTCTTCCTTGACTTGTATTTGAAAGGGAGGTTTGCTATGGGCCTCTCCTGGCTCAGCCAGCCCTCTTCCATCAGCCCAGGCCCTGGCAGCAGGTGACTCCTGATGCCTTGGGGAGGTGGACAAGCAACGTAGGTCCCAGGCTAAAGCAGGAAAGACCTCAGGAATGAGCACAGTTTCAAGATTTCCAAAAACTTTGATATCACAGGCACCTGACATTTTGAGCACTGTTTATAAATCTAAAAATCACATTGTGAGTTTAGGAGTCACTTTGTGAGCTTGATTTGCTCCTTCCATTATCAGTTAC
Organism: Myrmecophaga tridactyla; assembly: GCA_004026745.1. Classification (NCBI taxonomy): domain Eukaryota; kingdom Metazoa; phylum Chordata; class Mammalia; order Pilosa; family Myrmecophagidae; genus Myrmecophaga; species Myrmecophaga tridactyla. Next base: position 33,211 of record PVIY010017711.1, read on the forward strand.
TGTGTTTGTTTTCTTTACAGCTGTGAAGACCTGGGGGTGGGAAGGGATTGTCCCCACCCACCAATCCCCTTATTCCGCCATTGTGATGGGGGTGTGACGGGGCCACCCATCTTGTGCCTGGGGCGGGACTCAGCTGCAGGGCCTCAGCGGACCCTGGTCAGCACAGTGCCTGGTGCGCATGCCAGTTTTTGTTTGTTTTTGAGTAGAAAAGGAATTATTGAAAAGTTATTGAGTAGCATATACAAATATGTTTGTGTTCCTTTTTCTTCTTACATACAACAAAAAATTTCCCCCTTTAACCACATTCAGATATATAATTTACTGGTGTTAATTACATTCAGGGTGTATCATTGTGAATCAAGACAGCTTTGTTGAAATAAATCCATGATTTGGTTCCTTCCTCTCCTCCACCTGGAGCCCTGAGTAAGCTGAAAGGGTTGAGGGTGGGAGTGGAGAGCAGGGAAGTGTAGGGGGAGAGGGTGACACTGAGAGCCCGAGAAGCTGTCCAAAGAATTCAAGAGGAATAGTCAGTCTGAATTGCTCAGGCTGAGAAGAAATTTCCTGTGAGAGAAAGAAGCTCCAGTAGTAGAAGAGGCTAAAGAAAAGTGGAATGCTTTCAAAGAAAGGAAAATTAAATTGCAAGAGCCGGTCAGTGAGGAATGTCAGATGTATCTGCAGAGCCACTGAACCCCACTCCGGCAGAGGAAGGAGGAGGCTGATGCCATGAGCTCCTAGGAGAGCTTCCCAGTCTGTGGGCATTCTCATGACACCCTACCTCTGTCGAGGGCTCTCCAGGCCACCATCACGGGCTTACTGGGTGGGAGGAGAAGAGGTGGGGTCAGATTGCCCTTTTCAGGGGGCACTTTGGGTGAGTGGCCACGCAGAGGTGAATGAAGCACAAAGCGCTTCCCATCCCCAAGGTGGCAGCTGAACACTTTGAGAGGTGGAGCAGACGCACCTGCCTAGGAGCCGGCCTTATCCAGTGGAGGTGCCGGGGCAGGGTGGCTGCGCTTTGCACAAGGGGCCTCACCCAGTTCAGGCCAACGGAATCTTTGCCAAATGGAGGAATGCCGAGCACAGGCCAAGGCCACACAGTTTCCTAGGACGTCTCTGGCCTGGACTCCGCTCACTCTTCGCCCTGTGGCCCCCTCACACCCCAGGATGTCCTGCTCTGGAACAGCCAAGGAACAGAACCCACACTTGCCTCCCCTCCCCTGCTGAGCTCAGGAGGAGATGGCCAGGAGAGTGAGTTGTACCCAAACCTGATATAACTGCACTGTCCTAAGGGGCTTGAGGCTGGTGGCCTGCGGCTCTGCCTCCCAGGCTGGGGGCCCTTTAGAGAACCAGGTCCTTTTTACTAGCATTGTTGCTTGAGGCCAATGTTTGTTTGAATACATTCTATATTCTTTGGTGGGTTGGAAGTGAGGAAGTGCACATTATTAACCAGCTGTAATTTACTCTGTCAGTCCCTTTTTGGTGAAGTATGGCCATACTGAATTAAGTACACAGGTTGAACATGTAGGAAATACTTATTTGTTTTCATTCATATTAGCTATATCCATTTTTTTAAATGTCTCCCTACATATATGTGTTTCTAGATCTATATATACACACACAGAGGCAGATATGTGATATATATATCATAGGGAATTGTGTTCACAAGGGTTTTTTTCTTTCTTGGTAGTGGTGGGGGAAGTGCATGGGTGGGGAATGGAACCCAGGTCTCCCTCCTGGCAGGCAAGAATTCTTCCACTGAACTACCCGTGCACCCCTGTATTCATCATTTTTAAAATCAGTTAGGGAGGAAATGTGTTTACCCAATGATTTGAGGTGGGCCTACATGTTTTTAATTGTAGGGTTTGTTTGTTTAACTTTAAATATAAAGGTTTTTTAAAAAAATATCTTTTCTCTAAAATGAAAACAAAAAATTTGCGAGAGTATTTCTGTTTTCATAATAGGTCACTGGGAAAAATGTTTACATCTAGCAGCTCAGAGATTTTACAGCTGGGAGCTGAGCCTGCAGGAACTTTTGAGAATCTGGGCCATTTCTTCCATTCAAAAATAGCTAGAAAATGTGAATTACTAGAAGAAAATGTTTTTCCCACCTATTTTTAACATTTCAAACGATGGTGTTTTTAACCTTTCCCTTCAAACCTGGAAACACGTTTCCACCTCTGGACAGAAAGTGCTCTGTAGCAAACTGTTCATCTGAAGTGGCTGCTTCTTACCTCTTGTCACCTCCCTGCCCTGGTGGGAGGTGGTCAGAAGTGGGGGAGCTAGCGGATGCCTCCCTGGGAAAAAGGAATGAGAGATGCTCATCCTCCTCTGCCTCAGTTAGGGGCCTGGCCCTCATTTTTGCTGATGGAGACTGCATATCTCCACCCGTCCATCTACTAGACAGTTCAAGAGATTTTAATGAAAGCATTATTTACAATTTACAGTTGGGTCAGTAGGATTAAGGTGGGATTTCTCGACCTCCACACTATTGACATTTTGGACCAGATAATTCTTGGCTATGGAGGGCCGTCCTGTGCATTTTGGGATGTTCAACAGCATCCATGGCCTCTGCCATTATATGCCAGTAGCAACACCTCTTCCCCTAATTGTGACAACCAAAAATGTGTCCAGACATTGATGAGTGTCCCTTAGGGAGCAACATCACCTCTGACTGAGAACTATTAGGGTAAAGGGAAGCAGCAAGTAAAGTTGAGCTATTTAGAGACTAGCACCAGTAGGAGGCTATTACTACCCCTACACCTGAAAAAAGGGGGAATGGGGTTACCAGTAACCGGTAAGAGTTGACATGGGGAGGAGGGACTGCCCAACAGGTGCTCTGGGCATGGAGGATCACAGCCACCGCAGGGGAAGGGTGCAGAGAAGAAGTACCCTGATTTCTTACTCTTCAATATGCCAATGTTCCTTCTCATTAGATGAATCCACCTAGAAGCCAAGTGGCAAGGAAACTTGGGTGATGCTGTCCATGGAGGTCAACTTATTGCAGTACCAAGCAGGGTGGAGAAGGGCAGAGAATGGATTTAGGGGGGAAACAGAATAATCAGTGCTTCATGTATTCATCCATCTATCTGTTTATTGACCAATTATAGGCAGCTTTGTAAAATGGTCAAGAATATAGGCTCTGAAGTCAGACAAGCCTGGATTTATATCTGGCTCTGACACTTACAATCTCTGTGATTTTAGACAAGTCACTTTCTCTAAACCTCAATATCCTTAAATATAAAATGGTAGTGATAATTCTGTCTTGAAGTTTTCCATCGGGGAAACAGAAGTCACAAATGAATTGTTTAGTACAAGACCACAACCAAGTGAGTTGTATCTGGTTTGTGTCCAGTACTATTTTATGGGCGAGCTTGGGAGGAGAAAAGAAATGGGGTTCAGCCGCAGAATGCCCTCCCTCACCACGTGTGGACACACTGAGTGCAGTACAGATGTGGGCAGAGGAAGAAATCACAGTGGGCTGGAGAAATCCAGACCACATGACCTGAAGGATGGGTAGGCCTGGCTAAGTCCAGAAGAGGAAGGGCAGGCCAGATAGAGGGACTGGTGAATAAATCAAAGTCAAGGAGAGTCAGAGGGAGAGAGAAGGCCCAGGAGAACAGTGGGCGAGACTGTTGAGAGGAGAGCTGGTTGAGGGTCTCAGCGTTCTAATTTGTCAAGGCAAGGGGCTGGCCTGAGGCCCTAGCATGAGGATCACAACTCTAAGGTTCACAGGGGCCAAGCAAGTAGTGCACACCTGTGAAAGAGGTGAAGTGATGCACACCTGTGAAAGGGGTGCGGGTAAAGGGTGGTTCCCAAGTAGAAGCCCTACTTCTGCAGAGTGTGGTACTGCTCTGCAGACCCAGTGGCACCAGATTCTAATAGTCAGAATTTTTTAAAGATGCTAGGAATATGAATTTTAGGAGAAATTTCCTAACTAAAAAAAAAAAAAATGTGAGTTTATACCAAACTTGTATGAAGACTAAACAGTCCATCACCTTTGAGATAATCTAACCAAGTTTCTGATCTTTTAATCCCTGTTGCTGAATAGGGATTACAAGAAAAAGCTGCCTCCACAAAATGGATTAGGATTAAAACATGGCTTTACTAGGGTGCATAATTTGAACCAAACCAGCACATTTGGTTCTTCTCTGATGAAATATTTTAAGTATTTAGATAAAAACAGGGACCAATACTCAAACACCCATATTCTCCCATCCAGTCTTCTTGCTCTCTTCTTTATATCTAGCGAGACCACCCCTCTCCATTTAATCTCCCAGCTCCATTCAACCTTAAGGCCAGAGCATGGCTACTGGCTTGGAGATGACTGGAAGTGGTGGCTGTAGCACTACCTACTTGTCAGGTTTTGTATCCAAGGGCCCAGAGCTCTGTCTAGAAGGCCCTTCTTAGGACTTTGACCTTCCTTGGGGCCCCTGGTCTCCATGGGATTATCTGGGAACTCTGGTGATAAAAGTTGAGATGTTAGCATTTGATGGTTTGCCATGAAGTCCACTCACTGATTGCCATACCTGAAAATCCCACCTCTGTGCCCTGGCTCTCATGGCCCTGGTGGGCAGAGAGGTGGGCTCTCTGGGTAGCAGATGAGGGTAGGCTGAGGGCAGAGAGGCCTCTGGGCAGCCCCAGAAAGAGTTGAAAGGCAGAGTCAGCATCTGGACCAAGCTTTTGGTTCCACACTTGTTTCTCATGAATAATTAAAATGCAGGGAAGTGAGGAAGTCTATGGAGAAGATGCTGGAACAGCCAACAGCAACCTTAAAATATTGTTCTCCAGAAAAAAAAAAAGGCATAGTAATAATCAATCAAACACTGCCTTTGCCTCCCAAACCTTTCCCAGCCTCACCTTCACAAAGGCTCCTCTTCAATGGGCAAGTCCATTCTTCAAGCTATTCAAATCCCATCCCAGCCATGCTTGCCTTTTTTCTTTAAAGCTCTTCTGCCTCCTGCTCCCTACATTTTTTTTCCCCTTTTTTGACCTTTCATCACCACTACTAATGGTATAATTCACCTCCATCATACACCATCTTGGACTATTCCCTGACACTGCATATATGTCAGTCTGCCTCTGATTAAACTAGTCACTCTTTGAGAGAAAAGACTGGGGATTTTCCTTGAGTTTCTCACAGTGTCCCTCAGTCCCCCACATACATGCAGGACCATCCAACACCCTGGTCCACTCCCTGAAGCTGAGGGACTTTCCAAAAATGTCTAAAACAGTATTCTCTAGAACTACAAGCAGGAAGAATTCAACCCATCAACAGTTACTGAGTAGATACTCTACTGACTTGACCTCCCTTGGGAAGAACTAAGGAAACTTGACCTTAATCTAGAAGGGATCTCCCCCATTATACTTGTGCTGGTTTGAAATGATGTATGGCCCCTAGAAAAACCATGTTTTAATCCTAATCCCATTTTGTAAAGGCAGCCATTTCTTCTAATCCCTATTCAGCATTGTATGTTTGAAACTGTAATTAGATCATCTCCCTGGAGATGTGATGTAATGGAGAGTGGTTGTGAAGCTGGATTAGGCGACAACATGTCTCCACCCATTCGGGTGGGTCTTGATTAGTTTCTGAAGTCCTATAAAAGAGGAAACATTTTGGAGAATGAGAGATTCAAAGAGAGCGAACGACATAACCACGAGAAGCAGAGTCCACCAGCCAGCGTTGGAGATGAAAAAGGAAAATGCTTCCCAGGGAGCGTCATGAAACAAGAAGCCAGGAGAAGAAGCTAGCAGATGACACCATGCTCACCATGTGCCCTTCCACTTGAGGGAGGAACCCTGAACTTCATCAGCCTTCTTGAACCAAAGTATCTTTCCCTGGATGCCTTAAATTGGACATTTTTATAGACTTGTTTTAATTGGGACACTTTCTTGGCCTTAGAACTGTAAACTAGCAACTTATTAAATTCCCCTTTTTAAAAGCCATTCCATTTCTGGTATTTTGCATTCTGGCAGCTAGCAAACTAGAACAATACTTCAAAATAAGATTTTGGGTTTGTAATCTGTGGTCTGAAATCGTTTTCAAGGTTGGCACATGGAAAAAATCCACATTGGTATTTTAGGAGTGAGGGGGTACATGGTCTGGGAATCGAACCCAGGTCTCCTGCATGTGGTATTTTCATTTTAACTGATACAGTTATATGAACTCAAAGCCTATGACTTCACCCATTTACCTGCTTAGTGAGGGGAACAAAAGCTAGGACTTGCACTGGATCCAGCACATATTGTGAAGTCAGGTTCTTGAGCTCCCAGCCTCGAGGTGGGTGGGCCTCTTCATGGAGGTGGGAAAGAAGATGGGTAGAGAGCAATTGGACTGTCTTGTGCTCACATCAGGAGTTTCAACAAGTAACCGTTTCTGATTACTATTCACAAGGATGGAAGGCACTGGATTCACCAATTCTAAAAGCTGATTTGTTCGGTTTCCAGCTCACCTCCTAATGAATGGATCTTAATCACCCTCATGTAGGCCAGCCACAGCCATGAGTGGGTCACCAAACCTCACCTGTTTTAAGCACTCCAGAGGGGTTCTATGGTATATTTCACACCTGCCTTACCTGTGTAGCCAGTGGAAGGAAGAGTCTCGGAGGCGACTTTTCCTCCAGTGCTCCAGTCCCTGTGGAACACCTCCTTTTGGGCTCTGAACCACCCACCAAGCACCTGATGGCCTCACGTTGCTTGGGTGTTAGTCTTTCCTTGCCACCTAGGTCACCAGCTTCTTGAAGGCCTTGCTTTCCCACATTCCCTAGCACAGTGCAGGCTACTGCCAATAGCTCCCTCCTGAATATCTGGTGAAGGGCCAGAGTCCCAGCTTTTCCAGGGAGCCTTCTCCTTCCCCTCTCCACCCTGCTCACCAACCATTCACTCCTTACAGAACCCGCCCCCCCACCTGAGAACTGGACACCAGAAGCAAGCACCAGGCCTCTATTCATTTGTCCAGGTTCCTCAGGTAGATCGAGGGCTCTGTAAAGGCAGGCACTGTGATCAGGCTTCTGCTGAGCAACTGGCACCAACTCGGGGCGCACAGTGGATTTTTTTATATATATAACAACTTTATTGAGATATAATTAAGCATATAATACAGTGGTTTTTAGTATGTTCACAGTAATGCAACTGTCACCACAACTAATTTTAGAACATTTTCATCACACTAAAAAGAAACCCATACCCATTAGCCATTACTGCCCTACCTCCTACACTCCCCACCCCACTCTGTCCTGGGCAACCTCAGTCTACTTTGTCTCCATGGATTTACTTATGCTGGACATTTTGTGTCATTGGAATCATACAAAATGTGGTATTTTATGACTGGCTTCTTTCTCTCAGCATGATATTTTTAACATTCATCATGCTATAGCTTATATCAGTACTTAAGTCCTTTTTATTGCCAGTAATATTCCATTATATGGATAGTACACATTTTACCTGTTCATTCATCAGGTGATGACATTTGGATTGATTCCACGTATTTGCTATAATAAATAATACTCCTATGAACATTCAGTGTACATGAACATTCATGTACAAATTTTTGTGCAGACATGTTTTCCTTTCTCTGAGTATATACCTAACAGTGGAATTGCTGGGTCATATGGTAATTGTATTTAACTTCTTGACTAACTGCTAGTTTTTCAAAGTGGTTGAACCATTTCACGTTCCTACCAGCAAGCAGGGTTATGTGGGTTCCAGTTGCTCCACATCCTGTTGACACTTGTTATTGTCGGTCTTTTTAATTTTAGCTATCATAGTTGGTGTGAAGTGGTGTCTCGTGGTTTTAATTCACATTTTCCTAAGATTAATGATGTTGATCCTTTTCTTGTGTTTATTAGCTATTTGTGATCTTCTTTGGAGAAATGTCTATTTGGATCCTTTGCTCATTTTTAATTGTGTTATTTGTTTTTTATTATTGAGTTGCAAGAGTTTTATATATATTCTGGATAGTAGACCCTTATCAGATACAGGATTTGCAAGTTTTCCCATTCTGTGCATTCTTTTCCAGTTCTTGATGGTCTCTTTTGAAGCATAAAAGTTTTTAATTTTAAGTCCAATTATAGTTTTGCTTATGCTTTTGATGTCAGATCTAAGAAACTGTTGCCTAATCCAAGATGACAAAGATTTACTCCTACATATTTTTTTCAGAGTTTTATTGTTTGTTTGTTTGTTTCGAGGGCAGGGGGGGCTTGTGCATAGGAATCAAACCTGAGTTTCCCACGTGGCAGGCGAGAATTCTACAACTGAACTAGAGTTTTATAATTGTAGCTCTTGCATTTAGGTCTTTGACCCATTTTGAGTTTTGTGTGTGTGTGTCTGGTGTGAGGTAAGGGTACAGCTTCATTCTTTTGCAAGCAGATAGCAAGTTATCACAGAACCATGAGTTGAGAACATTATTCTTTCCTCATTGAAATGTCTTGTCACTCTTGTAGAAATCAGTTGACCATAGATGTGTGAGTTTTTTTCTGTTCACTCAGTTCTATCCCATTGACCTATATGTCTGTTCTAACACCATTACCACACTGTCTTGATTACTTCAGCCTTATAGTAAGCTTTGAAATCAGGAAGTTAAAAGTCTTCCAACGTTGTTCTTTTTCTTTGTTCTGGCTATCCTGGGCACACAGTAGATCCTTAAAACATGCTGTTTGCTTGATCACTTGCTTTCTTGCCTTAGTGTTTCATTGATGTACTAGCAAGCCCATGAGAGCCTAATCAGTCTGCATGTTTAGATGAAAAATTCCTCTCCCCACTCTGCAGCCTCTACTTCACAAAACATTTGGCCAGTCAAGATTCAGGCTGTTCTGGTGAGCAGCCATAGTCCAGGGCAAGGTAGTAAAAGAGGGAACTCAGCGGGGTACATCTTGCCCTTCAACTAGGAGCTCTGAATCTAACCCATCCTTCTCCTTCTGCTCCTCCCCAACCTCCCAGCCTTCCTTCCACTTCCCTCCCCTTTAGGATAATCAGTGTTTGGGCGACTGTAATTTTATCTAGGTCCACTTCCAGCCAAATCACACTAGCCCTCCTTTTGTGCCTCTTTCACTCCTGCCATTCTCCTTCCCTTTCCTAAACATAATTCTTGGCAAAATGGTACAGGATATGGGACATCTGTCCTGTCAGGTGTGATGGGTACTGCAGCCTTGCCTTCCTAGTGGCATCTCTGGTCACTTCCATGTGTTCTATATGGACCCATGGAATGCTGGGAGCATTTCTCTGTGGCCATGCTGCAGGTAGGAGGCAGGCAGGAGTCAGCGCATGAAGACAGACCTGGCCTAATGCCAACATTGCTAACTGTGCAAACATGGAACTATTACCCAACCTCTCTGAAATACAGCTTCCTCATTTGTTAAATGGGGATACCACCCTCATCAGGTTGTGGGAGCAATTAATGATTGAATAGAAGTGAATGTTCATTATTCTCAATTGTAATACTAGCATTTATTGAATGCTTTCTTTGTGCCAGTTTCCATGCAAGTGTTCAAATTAAATCAAGTAGAGTAAAGGAAAAGATTTCATGATCCTCCCAAGCCATAAATTTGTATATTCTGAGCATCTCCTGTGTGTTTAATCCTAGGTTCGTCTTCACATGTATTTTCAATTCCTTAGGTTTATAAGAGGCCAATTAATTGTACCCCCTGCCCCTACACATTCTAAACCAGTTGAGAACTACACAGAGGAATCAGGGGGAAATAAAAACAGATACTATATTGTATTATATTGGTTACACCAAAACATAGTTGAGACCTACAGCCAAAATGAGCCTTTACCACTGCCACCACCTCTTCCTCCTCCTTTTCAGTGTCCAGTTTACATCCTGTTCTCCAGCTACAGAGCTGGCAGCAAGGGAATGGGGTGCTAAGGGACAGGTCTCCTAAGGATACAACTGAGACTCTGATCAGTCCTTCTGTTTACTTGAATCTAGGTTCTACTCTGTGGCCTCTAGGTCATCCTCGCCCTGCTGCAGGGTCACCAGCTCTGCTCATCTTGCATAAAAACCTGTCTCTGTGGAATGTTGATGTTAAGTCTTCAAATCTGTGCCCCATATGCACCTTAAAACTTGTTGCCGATTCTGACTTTTTTATAGCAACTTAGAGCTCTGTGACTGTGCACAACTAGGTTAAACTTTCTATACCTCAATTTCCTCATCTCTCATAACAAGCTTAATAGCCAACCCATAGGCCATTGGCAGGATTAGCGATAAAGCCATTAGTTAGGGCCTGGCAGACAGTAGGCCCTCGCGTGGAGCCATTGGGTAGGCCTGGTTCAGCACCCCAGGGAAGTAAGCCTTCCATTCCGGCTGGAAGTCTTCTCCTTGTGTGCCAAGCAAGTCTCTTTGGTGGGGACCACATGATCAAGGACAGGTCTGTATGCTAGAGTTTGGAGACTGTGGGTTTGGGAGAAATGAGGACTTAGCAGAAATGGATCATTGAAAGACAGTTACCAGTGCACACATACATCTACAGAGGTTCACTGTCTGAGTGGAGGGATCCCAGTGCCAATATTTCTCACCTCCTCCAGGTGGGGGTGGGAAGGGGCAGGGTTGGTAGCGGAAATGAGTCAATACCCTGAGCCTCCCTACAAATCCATATTTAGGACTGCCGGAGACAAAATAGTGAAGTAAGCTATGGTTTCCACAAGGCACCCCACTTCCTCTTTCTGTACCCTATTCTACCTTTTCAGCGCCCCTCCCCCAGGCAGCCAGGGAGAAAAGAATCAGAAAAACAAATTCATTCTAAGACAGAGGTCAGCAAACTATGGTCCGTGCGCCAGATCCAGGGACAGCCGATGGCCTACTAATGGTTTTTACATTTTTAAATGGTTGAAAAAAATCAAAAGAATAATACTTCATGACATATGAAAATTATATGAAATTCAGTGCCCATAAATAAAGTTGTATTGGAACACAGCCGCACCCATATATTTACATATTCCCTATGGTTGTTTTCATGCTCCCACAGCAGAGTTGAATAGTCTACAACCATAAGTCCACAGTGCCTAAGATGGTAACTCTTTGGCCCTTTAAGAAAAAGTTTGCTGACCCACAGCTCTAAGATGTTAGAGATGTAATGTCATGTGCCCCAGTGAATTTGGTTGCGAAAAGCATAGAGGAGAAAACAAACCTGGGGCTGGTGGCCTATAGCCGGAATATTTGGTAGGGAAGCTTTCCTGATATACTTCCGGTTTCACTGGAAGGGAAAAGGGGAGCTAAATGTCCGGTCCTGCAGATGAGGCTGCTTCTCTACTCACTAGGATAGGAAGCCCGGGGTAGTAAGCAGTTGGATTCAGGCCTGTGACTCATTCTGGCTGGGTAGACAGCAGGACTCAGAAGTGGATAAATAGCCTTCAGTGAACCCAACCGGCCAATTTCCCTACCTCGCCAGCAGCAGTGATTTTACCTAGGGTCCCTCATGTTTCCAGAGTCCTCTGGAGACCCCCAGGGCTGGCCCTGAGCAGCACATTCACTGCTTGCTTCTCTCCTCTCTGCAGAGTTTGCCTTCTGCCAGGTAGACGCCTCAATTGCTCTAGCTCTGGCCCTGGCCGTGCTGTGTGACCTGCTCCAGCAGTGGGACCAGCTGGCCCCTGCACTACCTGTCCTGATGGGATGGTTGTTGGGAGAGGGTGACAACCTCGTGTCCTGTGTGGAGAGCATGCATCAGGTAACCCCGTGTCTCAGGGCCAAGGGAGGCTGGGCTGGAGTGTCCTAGCACTGAATGCGGCACTTAGGTTTCATGGAGCTTAATGTGCCTCTTGAAAGCACGCTTCTGGATTTTTTAGCTACAGGGTAAAAAACAGTTGGGCAAGTCTCCAAATGATCATGGCAGCTGCTGGGTGTTGCTGTGCTCACTCTGCTGGCTGGCCTTGGGGTTCTAATGATAAGCCTTCAGATCAGCCCAGGAAGAGGACTTTGAAAGAGGCCCCTTCGAAACTGTGCGGACAATACTTGTTAGTCAGCATTGGAATTGCCTGAAACTCCCCAAGGTTAGGTCTGAGGGTGAAGATACCCAGAGGCATCAGGGTCTTCCTGGGGTCCTTGCTGCGTGAAGAAAACTGGAGGCCCCTCCAGATAGGGAGAGAGCTCAACAGACAAGAAAACTGAAGACTAAGACAAGCAACAAAAGCATTCTGAGAACCGAAATCCATATCCACCAGGGCCTGACTCAGCAGGCCTTTTTGGCATCCCCCGCAGACCAAGAGTTCAAAAAGCAGCCAGTTTATAAGAATTTGAAGGCATGATAAAGTGTCTGTGATAAAATGACCTGGACAACCCACAGCATCATAGAACTTTGGTTTCATACTCAGAGACTAGTGTCCTGTGTCTGGTAATTCCTTACTCTTTGTTCTGCTGCTGAGATTTCCCTTCCTCTCTCCTCTCTGATTCCAGATGTACCTTTAGGTCTAGGGCCCACTCCCACATTGAGGTCCAACGGTTGCCTCAGTTTTCAGCATCAGACCCCCAAAATATCTTGGCTTTGAACCACAAACACATCTTTATCAAAAGTCGTGTTAAGTCTGGAAAAAAAATTCCCCTCTGGTAGAAATGTACAATGAGTGAAAATAGAAGGTGACCTTCAAGACTGCAAGTGGTTTGTATATGTGGGTGTTGACAGGAGAGAGTGGGTCCTCTGTCGGTGGGGGAGGGGACACACCTCTTCTGCATGTCTGGCCTGGGCTGGGACCTGTCAGCATTCCTCTGAGGCTGCCTCTCGGCTTTTTCATTCATTTAGGTGGAAGAAGACCACCTATTTGAAAAAGCAGAAGTCAACTTTTGGTCTGAGACCCTGGTCTTCGTGAAGTACCTCTGCAAACACCTCTTCCGTCTCCTCTCCAAGCCTGGATGGCGTCCCCTCAGCCCTGGAAGTCTCCATCACCTTCAAAGGACAGCATCAGAGCAGTACCGCCTCCTCTCCCAGCTCTTCAGAGAACTGCCACCAAATGCTGAGTTTTTGAAGACCACGGAGTTCACAAGAATGCGCATTCAGGAGGAGAGGACTTCAGCTTGCCTGAGGCTGTTGGCCTTTCTGGAAGGAAAGAAAGGGGAAGACAACCTAGTGCTCAGTGCTTCTGACTCCCCTGCAGAAGGAAGTCAATTAAGTCTTCCAAGAAGAGAAACAGCTTGTTGAGAAAAGTAGATTTGGGGAGTGGAGATTATTTCTCCATTAAATCTGCAGGAAACGTGTTGAACACAAATTCAAAAACCTGTCCCCTTCATGCCTCACCGACTTCTGTGAGTCGAGTCTTATGTCCTTCCCCACAGAGGAATTTTTCTTCAGTTGACTCATTCAAATCAGCCTGGTTTATTGTAGCTACTGTAGGAAGTGAGGCTACCATGTTGAAGGTTTACTCTGTTCCCAGGTGCAGACCACCTGCAGGCCTCAATTGGCCTCCTTCATCCCCCAGGACCTCTAATGTCCAGCCCACAGCCTGCCTGCATTTTCTGTAAACTGACTACATTGAGTAGGGTTTTAACACGTTTTATACACACACAGACACACACACACACACACACACATATATATTTTTTCCCCCTGTTGGCTGCATATAGGGGCTGGATTAGTTGGCAAACAGCCCACTTACCCAGATTTCTAAATTTTATTCCATTTTAGCAAGGCAGAAATATTTTCCAAATTTGAATCTTGAGAGAATTGAGGGTCAACTGCATACAGATAATTTTTTTTATTGCCTGCAGTGACCTACACATTCCGTCCTAATTATTAAAAGCGCTCTCCCTAACCCCCCAAAAAAGTGTTTGTGCTAATGCTAGGAAACCTGATTTGCTACCCAGTGAAAGCTCCGACTCTGGCCATCAGAAGCAGCCTGTGGAAAGAAAGGAGAGCCAGAATAAATTATTTGTTTGATACGTACACTGTTTATTGTCATTTTCTAGGTGGCAGTTATAAGAAGATTCTCATTTAAGATGCCAATAATCACATTTGTATTTTTTCAAAAAATAAAACCATAAGGGTTTTCTTTCTGCTTTTCCAAGTCTAATCCAGCTCTGTTCCTCAAACACCCAGCAGGTGTCGCACTTGCATACATATTGCTGCTGTGCTCCGTTTTTCATCAGCTTGCCTTTTTCAAATTCATAATTTTAGAGTTAAGTGTTACCCACAAACATTTTACCTTGAAAGTCACAGCCTGGATGGTCCTTTTCCTCACTTACATTCATTTTTCATCCCACTTATCTGAAAAAGCCATTTCAGTCATAGTGTATAAACTTGTTCCAGTTTTTAGGGTTGGTAAACATTTTTAAATACTTCTTAGATGAGCAATTGCTTAGAATTATTGGTGTTTGAGGGTCTGAAGGGGCAGGTTAGAGGAGAGAGAGTTTGGTATGATCATTTCCTACTGCAGAAGAGCTGATATTTCAAAATGCAATTTATTTCTCTGAGAAAAAAAAAATCTAACTCTGAAAACACACCTATGTAAGTATAGAGAAAAGTAAAAATATAGAGAAAAGGCTCAGTGGAAGAGGCAGGGAAAGAAGTTAACTCAGTATCTAAAGGTTTGTTTTAAAGAGATCAGGAAATTCCCTGAGTGGTTTTGCACCAGTCAGCCCCAACTGTGGTTTTTGTGATCCTGAGTTAATTACCTGGTTAGGCATCTGTGGAGTCCACACTTGATGGAAACTTGCCAACCTGACACTTTTTGTTCTGAGAAGACCTAGCTGGTGAGAAGCCAGGAATTGTTGATGATAACCATGGGAGAATAATTATTAAACTGGTTCCAACAAAGCCCAGCACGTTGGAAAAGGCCAGCGTTCCTTTTTTTTTTTCCCCTCCATTTAAAATGAAATAAAAGCAGTTACATAATAATAAAAATACTTTACACTGGCAGGTACTCTGTACTGAAGCATGTACCATAACATGTTTACATGTTATCTCCAGAAGCCTTTCTAAAAAGCCTGCAAAATGGGTATTTTCATGACCGGTGAAGAGGAATTACCTCTGATTTTGATCTTGAATGACCATGGTCAACCTAGGAGCTGGGAGGTGGACAGTTGTTTCCACTGTTTCCGTATCTGGAATCTTTTTACTGACCTAATAACAATGGTTGAGAAGTGACTGTTTCAGGCCTTCCTCAGGCATTCCCAGGGGAAGCTTAGAAGACACCCAGTTCCAGGGGTCATCCTGAAGCTCTCTGCAGTTGGAGCCACTTCAACAGAGAGCAAAGCCAAACAATCAGGGCCCTTGGGCACCCAGGTCTTTCCTACGCATGCCAGCCACTGTTTAGTTTAGTTTGCTAAAAGTTTAGTTTACTAAAAAGACTAGAGCAGTCTACGCTCTATGGTTGGGTCTGCACTTAGGATCCTGAGGACCCCCACCCAACTGACCCTAGCCAGAGGCCTGGCTTTCTCCACGTTTAGGCTTTGTTAATTTGTTTTAATAAATAAGATGGCTTATACCTGTTTATCGTTCAAACACCTCAGATACCTCATTTGCACCTTTACAAGAGTGAGCGATGAGTCAAGTAAGGATTATGTTAGTTTTACAAGTAAAGAAACCCAGGTACCAAATAAGTTATGGTCACATGGCTTGTAAGGGGCAGGGCCAGAACTCCAGCCCCACCTTCCGGATCCTGAAGCCCTGGCTGGGTCGGGACTCCAGCGCGCCGGGCCGCAGGTGGAGAAGGCAGCAGTGGGAGCTGCACACCCACCTGGCCTCTCAGGAGTCGTTTCCCTACGTGAAGGCCTGGCTCCTTCCGGACCAAGTTACCTG